>WNWK01033440.1:0-21156 GCA_009830355.1 Cherax destructor | reverse complement strand
GAGAGAGGGGGGGAAAGGGAGAGAGGGGGGGGGTGTGGGTGGGGGGAGATAGGGGGAGGGAGGTAAGAGAGGGAGGGTGTGTGTGTGAGGGAGAAAGGGAGGAGAAGCGAGGGGAGATAGTTTTTCAGAAAGTTTGGACACATCCAATATTATGCTAGAATTTTGCTTACTTTTATAAACGAATAAAATTTAAAATAAGCAAAGACAACCCCAAATTGTGGTTTGGGGGGAGGGAAAAGGGGGAAAAGGGGGGGAGAGAGGAGGGGAAAGGGAGGAGGGGGGAGGAAAAGAGGGAGGGAGGTATAGGGGGACAGAGGGTATAGGGGGGGGAGAGGGGGGAAGGGGGGGAGAGAGAGAGAGGTGGAGAGAAAATAGGGGGGGAGAGAGAGATAGGGGGAGAGAGTGGGGGAAGGGGGAGAGAGGAAAGAAGAGGGGGAGAGAGAATAGAGGGAGAGAGAGAGGGGAGGGGTTGGGAGGGAAAGGGAGGGAAAGTCTTAGTATGGGGGGGTCGGGGGGGACTGCTGTCATTTTTCAGCTGTGTCCATTACTTTTTGAGAACTTCCAGCAATTTTGGGAATACTTCAGAAAGTTGGGAATACACCCCAAATTGTGCTAAAATTTCTAGTTATAATTCCAAAAAAAAAAAATGAGTAACACTATTAAGCTGTGAAAAACCCAACTGTTGGTTTAGGGAGTGTGTGAGTGTGCGTGTGTTTGTTTACCGCTGACACCGGCCTGCGCTCCCCACGTCTTTGAATTTGTTCCACCTTTCTTACCCCAAAATTTAAAAGGAATACTACTACCTATATAACTGATAATAAATTTTTACAAGAACAGCTGAAATTTAAAAATTTCAACACACCTACACCTCTACTTTTTTCAAGGTGTGTTTTCTTGCCACCCGCCCAGTTTCTCCCTATTCTAATTCTAATTCTAGAATACTACTAAGCACTGCTACTAAAAGTTACTACTTATATACTGATAATAATATTATTGCTAATACACGAGCAACTGTATGGTATACTACATCTATATCCCGACTAATTCAAGTGTATGTGTGTGTGTGCGTGCGTACACATGTGCACATTTGGTTGGTAGCCCTGCGCCCACTACTACCCTAACTTGTCTTCCTACCTATGAAATACGTATGAAATCAGCTCCTCCGAGCAGGATTTTCCACACAGCGTCAGCAACTCCGGGCCAGAAACCTGCAAACCTGAAAACCACAATTAGGATTTTGTACATTACATCTAATGTCTGCTGGATCTGGTCGCTGTTTATCGGGATTCTCCTTCGGTGGCACCCTTCTGGGTAGTGTACCTCTTCGTTTCTTTTCTGTTGGGCTCACTGTATGCAATCACCGTATTCCTCACTGCTTGCCTTGCACTTGTCTCCCTTACTTGGGTACCTCCAGTAGATATGCTCCCCACTGCATTATAGTTCACTACGATATATTACACTTCCTGCTGTGTGGCAACCGCTGTTAGGCCTATCTCTGTCTCCCCTCACCGGCACTTTCACTATTTACTGTGTTTTTTCCCTCTGTGATCACTCGTATTTCACTGCTTTTTGGTTTTAAATGAATATGACACTTTGACCTATGCCCACGCCTATTTGTTGCACTCGGATTCCCTCTAGGACCACTCTATAAGACCCAATTTAGCAAAGCTCAAAACGCGCATGACTGTTAACACGATGCCGACACTCTGTGTCTGAGTGTGACTGAGTTCCTATGGTGAACTGTCCTCTAAACTATATTGTAAGTTATATTCTGTTTCGTCAGTTAATTGTATTCCCTGTCTCCCTGCTTATGTGTACAATCCCCATTTATCTAAACCCAATAGTATTCTCCTGTTCCCAAATATATTATTGTACAAGGACTTAATAATAAACTGTTTGAGTGGTGTGAGGGAAAAGTAGTTGTAAATAGGATCATGGTTGTTCAGTCAGGCGGGAGTATCATTAACGAGTTACAGCCTGCACTGCCATCTAGCGGGCTGGGGCAAACTCTTGTTCCCGGTTGTTTGTTGAGGGTTTTTACTTTCTACTCCTGGTAGTATGACTCTTACCTGGTGTCATTTATTTTTCCATCAATTTTTTGTTCAGGTGAAAGGTGTTTCCCTGACAATGGCGACCTTGCCAGGATAGGACTCTGGATGCAACAGCTTTTGATGGTTCACCTTGTTGTGAGTATTGCATTTAAGGTTGAAAAGGGTGAGTTCGTTGAGGTGTCAAGTCATTACTGGTAGTCTGTTTGACTTACAGTTATTTGGTTCTTGGGTTGGGTTTAGAAGTTTACTCATTTTTGTTGGACCTGAGGAACTTCCATAATAACCCCTCCTGGGTGAACCGTGTTTATTTATCTCAGTGAAGGCTATTGAGCCCACTAGAGTATTTCAAAGTTGAAAATAGTATTTCATTTTCTTCTTTGGGAAGGTTAGAAAGTGTGCGGACGAGGTCCCTCTTTTGAAACAGTTGTTTCAGTTGTTAATTTAAGATCGACTTGTTTGGTTTGTATTACATTTCTTACTATGGATTCGTTAGATTTCTGGTTAAGGGCTGGAAAAGACATGGGATTTACAGGCCAGAATCTTGATAGTTATATTACCGCTAAAATGGCTATAGAACAGGAAAGACTAGCTCGAGAAGAGAAAAAGGAACAGGAAAGACTAGCTTTAGCTAAACAGGACGAACAGGAAAGACTAACTTTAGCTAAACAGGAGGAACAGGAAAGACTAGCTTTAGCTAAACAGGAGGAACAGGAAAGACTAGCTTTAGCTAAACAGGAGGAACAGTGTAATGAAGCAAATCAGCCCCTCAAGCATTATTTATGTAAGGTGTGATAAATATTAGTTGTGAAAATTTCATGACTGTCCTCACTTATATTTCTCGTCTATATCCTTATCTATTTACCATGTGCATAGTTCTGTAACTCAGGGGAAATAAATAAATGCTGTTAATTAACTCAAGAAATGTATTTGAACTGTGATTATCTTCGCATTCTGTTGCTCTGTTATTGTATGTTCCAATATGTTTTCTCTAGAATTTTTGTTAATCTGTAATATAGTGTATAACATTAATTTTCTTTGTGTCTGATTGTTTTTCTAGTATTAGTATTCATTGTAATAATTATTGTGAGTAGAAATAAGGTTTATAGAGGCACGGTGACCTTCTTGTGTAGAAATTTGTAAAGAGTTTGTGTACATGAGAGGGAGTTCTATTCAAAACAAGGGAGGGAACACATGGAAGAGTTCCCATGACCACTCTCACACCTTTGTCAGCTTAAGAAGCCTTTTCAACTTCCCATATTGATTATACTGCTGCTAACAAGTGAGTGCATAATCTGTGTTGAGAGAGATAAGTAGAGAAGATCAAATATTGTTACAATGCAGTCTTTTGTGTTATAGCCATTGGAGGAACAAGCCTCCAGCCGGCATATCTTGTATCACTCTAAGAAAAGGCCTATTAACTATGTATACCTTGTAACTTGCCTTATTATGATAGTTAAATGATACCTGTATATTGTATGATTATAGTAAATTGTAAGAATAGTGATAATTTAAGGTGCAATGACTGTTACTTTTGACTCATGTGACCTACCCTAATACTTCTTATTTCTAACCTATAACTTTCCTAACCTATCTTTTATGCTAATACTCTTTTACTAAATATCTACTACTTATGTTTAACTATGTTTATTCTCTCTAAGTTGCCTGTCACATGTAACTGAACTTAACCTAGCTTATATATGTTTTTGCTATTTTTGTACCACTATTTTTTTTCTCTGTCTTATTCATACTAGTCTATGTTTCATGTTTATTCTGTGCATAACATATATGTTCATTCTTTTTTTGTGTATTATAATTGTGTTAAGTTATACTGTTTGTTTACTGTATTTCAGCTGTCTTATTTTTATGTAAAATCTTGAATTGTTTTTGATATGCCATTTTTTATTGTTTTCATAATTTGTTAATTATATTCCATTCTTATATTTTTTTTCAAGATCTTGTTTTGTTTGTAGAAGTTCTTGTTTGTGTATTTTGTGACTAAACCTAAAAATGATTTTTTAGGTCTTAGCAGCAACCAGGCACCCCCCAAAGAGATGCCTCAAGAGTAGGAGCAGACTTGGGGTTAGCAACCAGGCACCCCCCCAAAGATATGCCTCCAAAGTAGGAGAGATCCACCAGAGACACTGATGAGAGGAGATTGCTAGGGAGACCTTGAACACTATAGCCCTGGAGGATCAGACCAGACTTGAAATCTGGGATTTGGAAGGTCTCAGGATTATCCCAAAGCAGGAATGTATCAAGACTATTTAAACCTCAGTATGGAAAGTAATGGAGTCCCTTGGGAACTATGTGGGGAGGTGGTTTTGACAGCAGTAAGCCAGTCCTGCTAATAAGAATTGAGTATTTGTTGATAGAATTGTTTGGTGTATCAATACTTTCAGATACCCTTGTAATGTGATTATTAAATTGTAAGTGGTTATATCTGGGTATGTTTTACTTCCCCCTTTGAGCCATGTATACAAGGTCCATGTGTTAGAGATTAAATTAAATAACCTATTGATGTTATCATTTTTCTGTGGAGAGTCAAGCCCCTGATAAGGTGCCTACTGCTCGTGTTTTCAGGCCATGCTACCCTAAGAGCCAGTACTTATCAGGACCCCTATCTTGTTTTAACTATCCTGTATTATTTCTCACTGGGTTTTCTCCTGCTCTAACCCAAACTTATTGGTTTTCTCCCTTCTCCTATGACTATCGTTTCTTTTATCCCTTCCACTATTAAAAGGGCAGGTGGTGGCAGCATACTCCCAAGAGAATAGACCGCTACCGTCTATTCTCCCATATTCTAGTAATGTTCCCTTTTATTTGATCTCTATATTCTCCTATTTTTGTCCACTCCGAGTCTCTACCTGAGGGAACAGACAATATGGCATCGTCTGGTGTTCTGTCGACCCCAGGGTGGGGCTGGGGTGGTATTTGCCGCATTTCACTGGTGGCAGCGGTGGGATTATTTGTGTTGCTTGGCTCTTCTATGACAGTTTGTAATCAAAACGAAAAAATGACCATGGACATGTACATGTTTCAAGGGGATAAGGAAAAAGATTTAAAGTTTGATGTATCTGAAGAGAAAGTGTCCCCATTTATCGCTAGAGGTTTTAAGGAAAGGATGTTTATTTTTGTTTATTCTTTGCCTTATGAAAATTCTGTGTAAATGTAAGATGAGTGACGGTTATTTGAAAACCATAGGGACTTGCATGGATCGAGTGAAGAATAAATATAAGATAACTGATTGGATAAATTTAAATTATGGATTTTCAGACAATAACAAGGAAGCTCTTGAAAATGCATGTAATTCTGGGACTCCTCAGAAGAGTGTGGAAATGTTTAATTCCAGTGAACCTGACATTAGTAACCAAAATTCAGAAAATTTCATTGCAGATATTTTGACTGTGGAATTTGGCTTGAAGTTTGTGGAAGGTTGGAACAAGAAAAAGTATTTAGAAATACTATTAACCAAAATGAGCAACAGTAAGATTGAGACACTATTAATGTAATTTTTTTTCTGAACCTGAAACAGACAATGTACGTAGTGGGTAGTTTTATCTTATGCTGTTTTCTACGTCTATTTTTCTGTTATGTGGAATGGGAGAAGTGGTAATGACAGTTGTATTCCCTAGTATGACCTAGGTGTTGGACTGTATAGTTCAGGCTGTTACACTTTTCTTTACTGCTGCTTTGAGCTATTTTGTGTGTAGTCCTTATACTGTGTTTTCTCTCTCTGTGCTCTTTGTATGTTATGATGTGTTATTTTTAGGGTTATGAGCAGGACAGTTTAGTTCCCTAGTAGATGTCTAGGTGTTGAGCTGTATAGTTCAGGCTGTTCCTCCTCATTTTTTTTTGGTTTTTATGTAGGACTGATGATGAATTTTGGACTGTATGTAGATTTAATTGTTAGTGTTAAGTGACTCGTATACTGCAATACAGGGATATGTGCACTGCCCTCTCATACTAAATGTTGGTGTTGTTGTCAAAGGGATGTCAGTTGTGTATCGACGCCTCCTCGGAGGAGTGTTATTTCCTGCTTAAGTGCCTCTGTCGAGAAATCAGGGTGAGTTGTTTCTCTGCTACCTGAAGGCCTCCACCTCAGTACTTTGTTGCTTGAGTTCTCTATAGGGCAAAAGGAGGAGTTGTGGAAGGAACACTTTCCCATGATAGACGTTACTGGAGTGGGGTTGTTAAAAATAACTGTCTGTCAGCTGTAGTTCGTATATCAGCCGAAATGTTTGCGACATTTCAGAATACGCCAGAAAGAGAAGCAGTGTATTATTATACTGTATTATATTGAAAAAGCAGTTCCGAGTATTTATATTTTAATGTTTTCTTTTCGTTTTCCAGTACTTATTGTGATTTTCACAACGAAGATTTATTTACCCGAATTGGGGAGGTGTGTAATGAAGCAAATCAGCCCCTCAAGCATTATTTATGTAAGGTGTGATAAATATTAGTTGTGAAAATTTCATGACTGTCCTCACTTATATTTCTTGTCTATATCCTTATCTATTTACCATGTGCATAGTTCTGTAACTCAGGGGAAATAAATAAATGCTGTTAATTAACTCAAGAAATGTATTTGAACTGTGATTATCTTCGCATTCTGTTGCTCTGTTATTGTATGTTCCAATATGTTTTCTCTAGAATTTTTGTTAATCTGTAATATAGTGTATAACATTAATTTTCTTTGTGTCTGATTGTTTTTCTAGTATTAGTATTCATTGTAATAATTATTGTGAGTAGAAATAAGGTTTATAGAGGCACGGTGACCTTCTTGTGTAGAAATTTGTAAAGAGTTTGTGTACATGAGAGGGAGTTCTATTCAAAAAAAGGGGAGGGAACACATGGAAGAGTTCCCATGACCACTCTCACACCTTTGTCAGCTTAAGAAGCCTTTTCAACTTCCCATATTGATTATACTGCTGCTAACAAGTGAGTGCATAATCTGTGTTGAGAGAGATAAGTAGAGAAGATCAAATATTGTTACAATGCAGTCTTTTTGTGTTATAGCCATTGGAGGAACAAGCCTCCAGCCGGCATATCTTGTATCACTCTAAGAAAAGGCCTATTAACTATGTATACCTTGTAACTTGCCTTATTATGATAGTTAAATGATACCTGTATATTGTATGATTATAGTAAATTGTAAGAATAGTGATAATTTAAGGTGCAATGACTGTTACTTTTGACTCATGTGACCTACCCTAATACTTCTTATTTCTAACCTATAACTTTCCTAACCTATCTTTTATGCTAATACTCTTTTACTAAATATCTACTACTTATGTTTAACTATGTTTATTCTCTCTAAGTTGCCTGTCACATGTAACTGAACTTAACCTAGCTTATATATGTTTTTGCTATTTTTGTACCACTATTTTTTTCTCTGTCTTATTCATACTAGTCTATGTTTCATGTTTATTCTGTGCATAACATATATGTTCATTCTTTTTGTGTATTATAATTGTGTTAAGTTATACTGTTTGTTTACTGTATTTCAGCTGTCTTATTTTTATGTAAAATCTTGAATTGTTTTTGATATGCCATTTTTTATTGTTTTCATAATTTGTTAATTATATTCCATTCTTATATTTTTTTCAAGATCTTGTTTTGTTTGTAGAAGTTCTTGTTTGTGTATTTTGTGACTAAACCTGAAAATGATTTTTAGGTCTTAGCAGCAACCAGGCACCCCCAAAGAGATGCCTCAAGAGTAGGAGCAGACTTGGGGTTAGCAACCAGGCACCCCCAAAGATATGCCTCCAAAGTAGGAGAGATCCACCAGAGACACTGATGAGAGGAGATTGCTAGGAGACCTTGAACACTATAGCCCTGGAGGATCAGACCAGACTTGAAATCTGGGATTTGGAAGGTCTCAGGATTATCCCAAAGCAGGAATGTATCAAGACTATTTAAACCTCAGTATGGAAAGTAATGGAGTCCCTTGGGAACTATGTGGGAGGTGGTTTTGACAGCAGTAAGCCAGTCCTGCTAATAAGAATTGAGTATTTGTTGATAGAATTGTTTGGTGTATCAATACTTTCAGATACCCTTGTAATGTGATTATTAAATTGTAAGTGGTTATATCTGGGTATGTTTTACTTCCCCCTTTGAGCCATGTATACAAGGTCCATGTGTTAGAGATTAAATTAAATAACCTATTGATGTTATCATTTTTCTGTGGAGAGTCAAGCCCCTGATAAGGTGCCTACTGCTCGTGTTTTCAGGCCATGCTACCCTAAGAGCCAGTACTTATCAGGACCCCTATCTTGTTTTAACTATCCTGTATTATTTCTCACTGGGTTTTCTCCTGCTCTAACCCAAACTTATTGGTTTTCTCCCTTCTCCTATGACTATCGTTTCTTTTATCCCTTCCACTATTAAAAGAGCAGGTGGTGGCAGCATACTCCCAAGAGAATAGACCGCTACCGTCTATTCTCCCATATTCCAGTAATGTTCCCTTTTATTTGATCTCTATATTCCCATATTTTTTTTGTATCCACTCCAAGTCTGTATCTGAGGGAATAGACAACATGGCATCGTCTGGTGCTCTGTCGACCCCAGGGTGGGGCTGGGGTGGTATTTGCCGCATTTCAACAGGAAAGAATAACTCGAGAAGAGAAGAAACTAGCTCGAGAAGAGAAAAAGGAACAGGAAAGAATAGCTCGAGAAAATGAAAGGATTACTCGTGAGGACAAAAGAGAACAAGAAAGGATAGCTAGAGAAGACAGAGTTCAGGCAAGGTGTGAGGGAAAAGTCCATAGATAGGAATGATGAAAGTGTGAAGGTATGTAGAGTGATGGTTGAATGGTAGTTTGCTTGTTAAGGTGGGGTGAGTGTCTCGCTGCTGCTATACCCATCCCCCCCTTTTCACCCGGTGAGAGGTGCAATGCTAGGCTCCGGCCACAGGTTGAAATCACTCGACTGACCACGCCCGATCTCACTGTAAGTACTTCACGGCTGCTCGTATCTTCATTATTTTATGTTCAAGAGCTTCACTCTTTAATTTTTTTGGAGCTTCACTCATGTTTAGAAACATTAATTTCTGCTCTGTCCTGCCTTGGTTTTTGGTAAAGTTATTTATTACAGTTTCGCCATTTCTTTTAAAGGCCTTATGCCTACTATGTAAATTAATGCTAGTGTGGTGAGTAATTATTGTGGTTTCTTTCACAGTCCTGTTTCCGCACTGATCATTGGATTCAAGGCTGAGTGGGGGGCCGGCGTACTCACCAATTGAGAAACAGAGTTACCACCAATTCTACACTACACCAGTAGTACCTCAGTACACACTAGAAACATCAGGCAACTGTACGTTACCAGGGGACAACTTTCAACTGAGTCCCGGACATCATTTGTGACATTGTGGATGTTTGAAAACTGTTGGATTTGTGGAAAACATCGAGGCAACAACAACAACAATACCACCACCACGGAGTCAAACATGGATTCATTGCTTCTGTGTTAAGATCATCACAGCTGTAAATATCTAGCTTTGGATCATATATATATATTTATTGTTTTCATTTTTCTTAAGATAGGATTATTATAATCATATTTACGAATTCATTATTTAAATTTCATTCTATTAAAATAGTGTTTATTTATCTTGTTTTTATTGTCTTTTTCTATTATACTTTTCCTGAGAAGATTGGCGACAACCTTCACACAAGGGAAGTAGCCTTCAAGGTGAAGAGATTGAAGAAAAGGCAAAGCAGAGGGAGTTAGAACAGTTAAGGATGGAATTGGAAGTCAAGAAGGTAGAGCTATCTAAGCATAAAATAGTTGAAGGGGTACTAGAATACCCTACCCACGAATCTAATATTAGGATGCCTCAAATACCACCTTTCACAGAGCAGGATGACATCCCGGCATATATCACTAGATTCGAGAACACTGCCACACTCTGTGAGTGGCCCTCAGATTCTTGGACTACAAGGCTTGGATTACTTCTATCAGGTACAGCTTTAAACGTATATTCCACCTTACCAACTGACGTAATCACTGATTATCCTCTACTTAAGAAAGCTATCTTACAGGCTTTCAAGAAAACTACCCATCATTACAGGTCTGAGTTTCGGCACACTAGAATATCCTCCAATCAGAATTATATGCAGTATCTGCCAACACTTTTCAGATTGTTTGATTGTTGGATTGATAGTGCCGAAGTTGATCATGACTGATCCATTACGCGACCTGATGGTAAGAGACCAATTCCTTTCTTCAGTTAACTCTGACTCACGTATCTTTATTAAAGAACGAGACGTTCACACTGCTTCTGAAATGGCACACGCTGCAGATATATATGCATGCGCTCATAATAACTACCCTAAGGAGCGTAGTGGATATAAATCTGTCGTACCTAAATAATCAGTTATCCAAACCCTTTTCCTCTAAGAAATTCCCAGTAAAATGTTACAACTGTAACGAATTGGGACACATACGTCCAGACTGTCCCAAGAAAAAAGGTAAGAATATTGGAAAGTGTTTCACCGAATCCAATATTAACGCACCTTTTAGCGAAGGTACTGTTAATGGTAGGAACGTTTCCACTATTCTTCGAGATACTTGATGTTCTTGTATTGTTATTTCGAGTAAACTCTTTCCTAACTTAGATTCAACTCGGTATAAAAGTACTAAATTAACTGACTATTTAGGAAGAAGTGATGTGTTTCCTACTCTCAGATGTTTCATTAACTGCAAATGGTTTACTGGTTGGGTAGAGGCAGTGGTGGCCCCAATAACTTCATGTTTTGAATTGGTTGGGAACATAGAAGGGGCTACCTTCCCATCCGAATTAGACTGTGTAAGGTTTTCAAATGATTCCGGAAAAGGTGTTGAACTTAATACTTCTGTTTCTTCACTAGCATCTCCAGAAGTAATTCAACGGGATTACTCAAGGATCACATTTTATAGAGATTAATTATAAATTTTTAAAGCACTATCTTAGTGTTTATAGTTGCCTCCCTGCTTCGGTCGGGGGTGGACGTGCTGTACACTGGTCTGCCGCCTGGTGACACTCTTTCGCAATTGGCTAACTGCTTAAACTACTGTCATGGAGACTGTTGTCCGACGTCGTTCTAACACAGTGTGTATTGACATGGTCACCGGCGTCATACATCCAGCCACGGCTGCTACGGTGCTCCCTACGATTCTGCATGATGTGTACGGCTTAGATATTATGGATTTATACGGCGTAGCGCTAAACGGGATCAACCGAGTTTTCGTCAAACTACTAACTGCTGCAGTTTATGAACGCCTTGTTGATCAGCACCAGGACAAGGTATATACGGTCAACTCGACAATGCAAGTTCGGTTGAAAGACGTATCAAGGACATATACTTTTATCAAGGTCAAGAATGTCCCTTTTGAAGCGGATGCGACGGATATTACTGGTCTTTTCAGCGAGTATGGAGTGATCCACACGGTGAACGCAGGGAAGTGGAGTGTGAGTCCAATGTTGGGCCTCTATGAAGGGACTTATTCCCTGAAAATGACGTTACGTAAGCCGATACCGTCATATGTGGTGATGTCTGACTTCAGGAATCAACTATACGTGACATAGTGACATAGTTGCTGCAGACTGCATGAGGAGAGTGATACCTAGACAGGACGTGGCCCGCAGGGAGCCGGCTGTTCAGGGAGCCAGGGAGGACCTGGTGAAAGTAACTCAGGAGGTACAAGGGAAGCGTTTGTGGAGTGAAATAGTTGATGGGGCATGGGAGGCTTTCTGCACTTTGCCCCAGGAGCCTGAGGCTCCAAGTGAGAGTGTTGTGGATAACACAGGTGTTGTGTCATGCGAGGATTTACCTCTGGAGGAGGTGTTGAGAGGCATTATGGAGGACCCTCTTCCAGTGTTGCCTGGGGAAGGCAGTGTCGATGTGGTGGAAGCAGTTGAAGTGGTAGAGCCGGTGGTAGAGGCCTCAGTTGAGGCACATCAGGCCGGTCAGTGTTTAACACATGAAATAGTGTCGGCAGAGGTGCATCAGTCAGATAAGGCCACGGGAATGGAAGTGGTGGTGGGAACCCGTAAGAGAGCCGGCACACAGTCCGATAGTGACGACGTTCTTACGCCGGCACAGAGACCGGGTAAGAGGTCTTTGGTGGAGATTGCCAGGAAAGATTTAGATGCCATTTTGGGTCAGGACCCCGTAAAGGGGGGGAAACATGTGGGTAAGGGAGTGGGTAAGGGCAAGTCAGGGTCGAATGCACTTGCATTCCAGTGTCTAACAATAAATGTTAATGGTATGAAAGAGGATGTTAAACGTTCCTGGGTGGAGTACGCCTTGCGACGTTTTGGCGTACAGGTGGCCTTCATCCAGGAGCATAATTATAGGTGTGGAAGGGATTTGAGAGTGAAAGGGTATCGGGTTTTTGCAGGGTCTTCGGGTAGGCTCAAGGGAGGGGCGGCAGTTGCGATTTCGGAGTCAAGCCCTTTTCAACTAATGTCTTGGGAGGAATGTGGGGTAGGGTGGTTAGAGTGGAAGGTTCGTGGGGAGGGGTCAGGGTATGTTTTAGGTGTCTATATGCCAGCAGAGCAGTCACGAATAGTAAGGTGGGCTTTATTCGAGACTTCATGATATATGCCCTTCGTGACTTGCCTGGAGTGGTGGTAGTAGGGGCGATTATAACTGTGTTATAAGGAAGAGGGACGTAGAGCCTAGAGGGCAGGGGTGAGTTGGTGGCTTTACGGGATTTGCTAGGAAGTGTAGGATTAAAGGATGTGGTAGGTGTAGGGGCCCTGTGGATCATACTTTTGTGAGGAAAGGGTATGCGGCGAGACTTGATAGGATTTATGTAACTGATAGGGTAGTAGTGGGTAGGGTTCAAACCATAGACTTTGGATTTTCAGATCACAGGGGAATTTTAGTTGATTTGAATTGGGAAGGCGTTGCAAAGTGGTATAGGGGTTATTGGAAATTGAATGTAGGATTACTAGTGGGAGGGGATAAATCAATGCAGTTTAGCGAATGGTGGGGGAGGTTATGGGCGAGGAGTGAGAGGCAGGATAACTTGTTAGGGTGGTGGACGAATGTGGGCAAGCCGCGAATTAGGGAGTTTTATCAGCAGTTGGGTAGAGAGGAGGCGGGGTGGAGATGCGGTTTGATGAAGTATGTGGAGGGGCAATTACAGGGTTGTTATGAAAAAGGTGGTCGTCATGAAACGGGGGAAATCCGTGTATTAAAGGAAAAGTTATGGGACATACAGATAGAGAGTTTTGAGGCGTGCCGCATGAAAGCTGGTATAGATGATCTGTTAGTGGGTGATAGGCCGTCAAAAACGGTGTTGAGTCACTGTAGGCGAAAACGTGAGGCGAGGACAATAGAATGTATGAAAGTCGAGCAGAGGCTGGAGAGTTATGAGCAGGGTATGGTAATTCGGGGTACAGAGGCAGTCCGAGTATTTGTGGATAAATGGTTTGCACGTTATATGAGTAGTGTGGATGTGGGGTTGGAGTATAGGAATCTCCTTTTGGAGGGAATTAAAGAGCAGTTGGAGGAGAGGGATAGAGAGGCTATGGGAGGTGTTATTAGCGAGGAGGAGGTGTGGGCAGCAGTGGATGGGTTGAGTAAGGGGAGTTCCCCAGGAATAGATGGTATAGCAAATGAATTTTATAGGAAGAATTGGGATGCGGTGAGGGACTGTCTAGTGCGCTTGATGAATTGTATGAAGTCCACAGGGGTGGGGGAAGGAGAAAGTAGTATTGGGGTTGTAGTTTTAGTCAGGAAGGGAGGGGGGGAGGATTCTCTGAGTAATTATAGGCCTATAATTCTAATGAATGCGGACTATAAAATATTGGCTAAAATACTAGGTAATAGAATAAAGAAAGTGTTGGGGAAGGTGATTGCGAGGGGCAAGGTGGAATACCTGGTAGGAGTGTGGTAAATGGTCTTGAGCGAATTAAAGATTATGTGCGCATGGGAAAGGAGGTGTTTTGGCTTTAGATTGGAAGGTGCATATGATAGTGTGGAAAGGGACGTGCTGTATGACATAATGAGAAGGCAGGGTTTTGGGGAAGAAATTGTGAAGTGGATTGAGAGGTTGTATGGGGGAGCGTGTGTCAGAGTACAGGTGAATGGTAGATTGGGGGATTTGGTTCCAATGGGTAGGGGTCTGCGGCAGGGTTGTCCCCTTTCACAGATATTATTTGCATGTTTACAGAACCCTTTTTACAGATTAATTGAGGTAGGGGTGTGGATGAATGTTGATGAGGCAAAAGAACGCACGGGCATCGTAGGGTATGTGGACGACACTACGGTACTTGTGGGTTCGGAGCAGGGCCTGGTAAATGTGGGGGACATTGTTCGTGTGTTTTGTGGAGCAACTGGGATGAGAATAAATGATAGTAAAACAAAATTATTGGAGGTGGGTACTTGGGTGGGAGGGACGTTGGGCAGAAGTCAGGTGTGACACGTCGTTTCAAGTGTGAGGATATGTGGGGTGGAATTTATGAAGGATCGTAGTTTAGCAAGAAAATTGAATTCTCGTAGGGTGATACAGGGGGCGACGGACCTACTGCAGGTTTGGAGAGCGAAGGAAGTTACTTTGAGACAGAGGGTAATAATAGTGAATAGTATGGTTTATAGTAAGCTGTGGTATGTAGCTGCCATATTCCCTTTATTACAGGCTGACGTGAAGGTTCTGGAACGAATGGTTTTTAAGTATGTGTGGGCTGGTGGAAGACATTGGGTAGGGCGTAACGTTGTGCGCAACAGTGTGAAATTGGGGGGTTTGGGATTAATTTGGTTAGAACGTAGACTGTTGTGCTTGTACCTCAAACGTTGTCTGGTGCGGAGGGTGGATTAGGCAGGTCAGGGAAGAAGGAGTGGGGGGTACTCCGGGAGATGAGTGAATGGTGGGATGACAGGTCTCTGGTATATGGTAAGAACATATTAAGAAGTTTGATGGTGGTAAGACAGGTGATAGAATGCGTGTCGATATATCCTATGTATGGTTGGGCTGAGATATGGGGGGGATTAAAGGGGTTGAAGCTGAGGTCTAGGGATCGGGAGTTCATGTTTAGGTTTTTACATGATGCTGTAGCGTCAAAGGCTTCTTTAGTGAGCATGGGTTTGGTGAGAGATGGTGCATGTGTGAGATGTGGGAGTGGATACTACACTGCATGGGATATATTTTGTGAATCTTTGGGGCCAATACGGGAGTGGGCGGGAGGAGGCTTCGCCATATGGGGGTGGGGGCATCTCGTTTTTGAGGGCAATGTTTCTAGACCTCAGGGGACTTAATGCTCAGACACGAAGGGGTCTCATGTATTATCTAGTAGATTTTGTATGTGGTTCATGGAGACTTAGGGATTTGGGAGCAGGGAAAGGGTCAAAGCTCTTTCTGCTTGAATCTATAGGACGAAATGCAGAAATCGTGTAGTGTATGGGAGAGCATGGGAAACTGATTTCAATCAATCGTACAGGGAGTTGAGGATTGCGGATCTATTGGGGTAGACGTGAGTTGGAAGAGGGCTTGACGACTGATACGTATTGGGTGGTCGGGTGGCAACGTTGCTTATATAAGGGTTTTTCATTTGTATGTATGCTGGTGTAGGGAAAGGGTGAGGAGGGTTTGCTTGGTTGGGGTTTTTAAGGGGTGAGTTTTGGGGTAAACATACGGGTGACTTGGCACTCTGTGTGGGTCAGGGTTTGACGGACGACTTTCGGGGCATAGGGTTGATTTAGTCGAGGCTGTATGTGTGTGGTTTCTTTCTTTTTGGTTACCTTTAAATTCATAGGTTTTTTTTTTTTTCGGTGCAAGGGCTTTGGTTTGGCTGAGGGGGGTGAGGAAGAGGAGGTTTCTTCAGTCACTACTGTACTGTACATGATAGTCTTAGGTTGGGATTGTAACGAATCTGTAGACTATTGTCAAGGTATTCTTGTGGTGCGCTGGTTTTCTCGTTGCTATGTCAAAGTAAGTTTTCTTTGAGTAATAATCCTTACTATGTGACATTTGCTTTGGTTTGGTAGTTACTTTTGTTTTGGAAGTAGGGGTTTGTTGACTTAGTTGTTGATGCAAATTCGTTGGATTCATATCTGGCATCATTTCTCATCATGATATATATCTGTTCAGGTTTGCACTCGGATATCATGATTGGTGTATCAAAATCTATAGGGTTTTGTGGGATAAATTGGTAAAATTTATTATGTATGTTCTCTGAATAAATATATAAACAAGTGATGTACGATAAACCTTTATGTGTCGGGTTTATGTTTCAAATAAAATATTTTAATAAAAAAAAAAAAAAAAAAAAAATGTTAGTATGTTTATATTTTGTTAACTGATTGCCTTCATTTGGTATTTTGGCTATTATTTTGTATGTGCATTATGTTATTAGTCCTCAGGGAATGTCCTTGCACATATTTGAGAGTATGTGGTGTCTAATTTCATAGCAAATTGTGAAAAATGTGTCATTTTTGATTTTACGAGATACGTGTTGAGTTATGGTCAGCACTTGTAATTTGCAAGTATTCATGTTTGAATTTTGTTATTGGATTTGTGTTATTATATGTTTTTGTCCTCTTAAATAAAAAAAAAAAAAAAAAAAGTATCTGCCAACACTTTTCAGATTGTTTGATTGTTGGATTGATAGTGCCGAAGTTGATCATGACTGATCCATTACGCGACCTGATGGTAAGAGACCAATTCCTTTCTTCGGTTAACTCTGACTCACGTATCTTTATTAAAGAACGAGACGTTCACACTGCTTCTGAAATGGCACACGCTGCAGATATATATGCATGCGCTCATAATAACTACCCTAAGGAGCGTAGTGGATATAAATCTGTCGTACCTAAATAATCAGTTATCCAAACCCTTTTCCTCTAAGAAATTCCCAGTAAAATGTTACAACTGTAACGAATTGGGACACATACGTCCAGACTGTCCCAAGAAAAAAGGTAAGAATATTGGAAAGTGTTTCACCGAATCCAATATTAACGCACCTTTAGCGAAGGTACTGTTAATGGTAGGAACGTTTCCACTATTCTTCGAGATACTTGATGTTCTTGTATTGTTATTTCGAGTAAACTCTTTCCTAACTTAGATTCAACTCGGTATAAAAATACTAAATTAACTGACTATTTAGGAAGAAGTGATGTGTTTCCTACTCTCAGATGTTTCATTAACTGCAAATGGTTTACTGGTTGGGTAGAGGCAGTGGTGGCCCCAATAACTTCATGTTTTGAATTGGTTGGGAACATAGAAGGGGCTACCTTCCCATCCGAATTAGACTGTGTAAGGTTTTCAAATGATTCCGGAAAAGATGTTGAACTTAATACTTCTGTTTCTTCACTAGCATCTCCAGAAGTGATTCAACGGGATTACTCAATGCTGAGTTCTGATAATCGGAAGTTCCGGTAAAAACCTTAGAGAGTCAGTCATCCCAAAACCCAAACTACACAGAAACTGATGAAATACCACAGGTGACTGAATCTTCCCCACAACTGGACGCGGTTAACGTCCTTACCAGAGCTCAATCTAAGGTAAAACCAATCCATCCTTTAATACTTTCCAAAGGAAAACCTATTGAGCTGTCACACCTAGATTTGGAAAGTCTCCAGAAGACTTGTCCTTCCTTAGAGGAAACCCGAAAGCTAGCATTAGATGGCAACGTACTTAAAAGAAAAACCTTACGTACAAATTTGAGTTCAAGAGTAATCTTTATACAGGACTATAGTAACCTCTGACAGTCCCAACGATGTTGGAAGAAGTCTATTGGTCATTCCTAGGGATTGTCGTGAGACTATTATGAAAAGTACTCATGAGGTAACAGTCTCGGGCCATTTTACACGTCAGAGGACCTTAGACACGATCAGAGAATTTTACTTCTGGCCGGGGATGTCCTCTGACATTTATAACTTTTGTAAAGCCTGTCCAGCTTGTCTACCTTACTTTCACAAAGGTGGAACTAAGTCCCAAAATTTTCAACCAAGCCACTGAAATATTTGATGGTACATATACTCCTCAGTGGAGAAAGAATGTTATGCCTTGTATCTCAGGCTCTTGTACCCACTTTTCAGATTGGCGGAGCTGAGGTTATATATATAATACTTTTCCTCCTGGTGTTAACTTATTGCCTCCGACCATAAGTTTTGGAAGGGGGGTATTGTGAGGGAAAAGTACTTGTAAATAGGATCATGGTTTTTCAGTCAGGCGGGAGTATCATTAACGAGTTACAGCCCGCACTGCCATCTAGCGGGCTGGGGCAAACTCTTGTTCCCGGTTGTCTGTTGAGGGTTTTTACTTTCTACTCCTGGTAGTATGACTCTTACCTGGTGTCGGTTGGGGAGTGGTAAGTCACTTCACCTTCACTCTTCTCCGAATCAGGTAAGGTGATCTACCAGTAGTAGTTCTTTTGTTTGTTTGTTCCAAAGTTTTATTTGGTTACCAGTAGTGACTTGGCTATTATTGAACACCTTTTTCTATCTTAAATGTTTTACAAGCCTAGGGTAACCAAAATATTTTCTTTATCATCAGCGCTGCTCCTGGACTGGTTTCCCAGGATAGACGCTAGACGAGTGAGCAAGATTCCCTTGGATTTACGGGAATTCACAGCAACTCCTCTGAGTCAAGTTCTCTTAACTTGCGGGCATCAGAGGGTGTTGTGTTAAGAATCTCACCTTTTGACATCTGCAGTGTGGTGCTCCATCTTCTTGGTCGCAGGAGACAATAACATCTGAGACTTACCATCTACTCTGCAGTCTTAACATCAACCTGGAGGAGACCAACATCATTTCTCCAACATTTTGTCATTGCATCCTCCTGTCTCACCAACAGAACAGAACCACAACAGATATATTTTATTTTATTTCTATTTAATTTTATTAAAATAAAGAAAAACCTAGGATATTCAATATCCTCAGTTTATTATTATTTATCATTTATTTTTCCATCAATTTTTATTCAGGTGAAAGGCATTTCCTGACAAGTGGAATAGTAATATTCACTGTCCCGTTTTTATTATTCTTTATTCTTATACTTTATTTTATTATTTTATTTTAGGTAGAGAGAGGGTGAGTATTGTGGTGGTAATGAGAGGTGATGGTGTAGTCACCAGTGACCTCACATTACCTCCGCTACTGTCACTCGACTCAACACCCCTCCTGCCTCTCTCCCTCCCTTTACTCCCTTATCCCCATTATCCCTTAATTCCTTACCCCCCGTTGCATGCAAAGAGTACGTACCCTTTATTCGGAGCATGTTAACACACCCATATAGGCTGCCCCTCCAACCAGCACAATCATGGATAGAGTAACCAGATATCCAGAGGCAGTTCCTATGCGCAGTATTAACACTAAAGCAATCCTTAAAGCTTTAACTAAGTTTATCTTTTGCTTTGGAATTCCTAAAACTATTCAAAGTGATAGGTACTAATTTCACTGCCAAAGCATTTAGGGAAGCATTAACTTGGCTGGGAATAGTTCATAACCCAGGTGGCACGTCAGTTGGCTAAGGCTAACTTGAAGGCATCTCAGAATACAATGAAACAACGGTATGACAAAAATTTAAAGTTTCGCTCCTGGCCACACCTTGAAAGCTAGATTTACGGGACCCATGCAAATTGTAAGTAAATTATCTGATGTAAATTATGTGATATCTCCTTGACAAGACCTCAAAAGTAAAACTTACCACATTAATCAAATTAAAGCCTTTAATACAGCAGATAAAGTCCCAGTAATGACTCTGCCTCTGATGACCCTGACTCTTTGCACTCTGAGATTCGGTCCTCCTCAAGGACCCTAACCCTTTAATGTTGGGGCTGACTAAAAATCAAATAACTACTTTAACTGCGCTCTTACAGTCTTATCCTCGTATTTTTTCGGATGTGCCTAAAAAATGTACACTAGGATATCATGATGTAGATGTTGGAAACTCTAAACCTATTAAACTCCTCCCCTACAGAGCTAATCCTGAAAAACAGAGGCTACTTTAACAGGAGGTAGAATTTCTGTTAGAGCATGGGTTAGTGGAGGAGTCATCTAGTCCATGGGCTTCACTGTGCATCCTTGTTAACATAGCTGATGGAGGGTTTCGAATGTGTACAGACTACCATAAGGTGAATGAGGTCACAGTTGCAGATGCCTATCCTCTGCCATGTCTGGATGACGTAATCGACTTTGTGGGTAAGGCTACTTTTGTATCCAAATTGGACCTCCTTAAAAGTTACTATCAAGTAGCTTTAACAGATAAGGCGAAGGAAATCTGTCTTCATAATTCCAGGAGGTCATTATCAGTATACAGTTACCCCCTTCGGAATGAAAAACTCGCCTGCATCATTCCAGAGACTTATCCATCAGGCTATTAAAGGACTTGAAGGCACGGCCGCTTACCTAGATGATATAGTTGTTGTGTCGGACACTTGGGACCAACATATGTTTAGGCTTAAGGCTCTCTTTGAGACCTTCCAGAGTTTCCATTTAACTGTTAATTTATCAAGTCATCCTTTGGCCAATCTACTAATAATTTTTTGGGCCATGCAGTAGGTAGTGGCAAAGTGGCCCCTAAATTTGCAAAAATCTTGGCCATTAAAAATTATCCAGTACCCCCTGACAGGAAATCCCTTCAACGTTTTCTAGGGATGGTAGGTTTTATAGAAGATTCTGTAAAAATTTTGCAGATATTGTTGCACCTCTAACCTCACTTACCAGTCATAAAGTTCCCTTTAATTGGACCGCAGAATGTCAAAATGCTTTTACGAAAGCAAAGAGATTACTTTGTACTGCACCCATTTTTTGTCTCCAGACTTTTCAAACCATTCTCTTTACAGATTGATGCTTGTGAGTCTCGGGTGGGGCAGGTTCTGCAATCTGGGGATGATGGGTTGCAGCCTGTGGCATATTTTTCATCTAGGTATGCACCACCCAGAGGGCCTACTCCACTATAGAAGGAGGCCCTGGCTCTGATATTGGCATTAGAGCACTTTGATGTCTACGTGGGCCAGTCGTCTCAGGTGGTCACCATCTACAGCGACCACAACCCTCTGGTGTACATCAGTCTATGAAGAATCACAACACAAGACTCATGAGATGGAGCCTCAGACTGCAACCTTACAATTGTACATTAAACAAATTCCTGGCAAAAATAATACGCTGGCAGATGT
>WNWK01033439.1:0-21156 GCA_009830355.1 Cherax destructor | reverse complement strand
TGTTGTAATGAAGTTGTTGTTAGTTCTTTAAGTCATTTAATGAAGGTTGGTATCAGGATCAATTTTTGGGAATCATAAGTTTTAGTGTGATTCTCAATTAAATTTAAAAAATAGAACAAGCAAGTAGATAAGAAAGGACAATGCAAAAGGAGTTTTTGGCACGGAATTAGTACGTTGGATATGTTTACAAAAAGAATAAATGAGCTGGTATAATTTACAGCAAAAAATAATCTAAAACTATAGCACCTGAGTTAGTTAATTAATTAAACAATTGTTTATTTTGAGTGTGATTCAAAAAGATTAAGAACAAGAATAATGCTAAACTTAAAGATATAACCGAAAAATTGTTTTTACAAGTTTTGGGTTTAAACACATTTTTGAACAAAAGTTACAGAGGTTTGGGAAATATTTTTAAAATGTAATTGATCTATTATTTAACAGCTAAAGAACGGGTTGAAATTACAGTTTAAATTTTAAATTATAATGGAACAAATATTAAGATTCAGTATTGACTAGTTGTGATTATAGAATTTATTAAAGGTAATAAAAAAAAATGAAAGTTAACATTAAAGGAGAAAAAGGGCAAAGGTACAAAGTGTACAAAAGTAAATTTTTTAATTTAAAAATATTGAAATAAAATTTTAGGCATTTAAAGGGGGACAATAAATATAGAAAAGAGGTTGGAAAAAAGGGAAAAAAGGTAAATACAATTTTTTAGCAAATAAGGTGATCAAAAGTAATAATAAATTAAAATTGCTGATAAAAAAATATAGGGAAAGTTTGAAAAATGGGCCCAAATAAAAAATGTATGATTTAAAAAAAAAAAAAAAATAGTCAAAAGTAGTTTACAAAAATGACAAATTTAAAAGAGGGGATGGGCAAAACATACACTACACTATACGTAGGGGGGGTTTTGACATTGTGTGTCCTTTCTGAGTCTGTGCCCACTTTCCCTCACCCCCCGTGGGGCCTCACCCCCGAGTCTGTGCCCACTTTTCCCCCTTTCCCCCACCCCCAGTGGGGCCTCACCCCCGTGGGTCTTCATCTGAGACTCTTTCTTTCCTTCCTAAAATTTTAACAAATTGTTATAATCAAAATTTTTTAAATAGAATAAACTCAATAAATTTCAAAATTTAAAAATAGTCTTTTAAATTACTAGATTGTGCCCCTAAGCAAGTCAGTTCCCCCTTGCACCAATTTAAAAACTACCAAACCTAGTAATCTGCAATGAAAAAAATTTACTTTTCTTTTAAAGGGGGGGCTGGAAGGGGGAAAAATCTGTCAGATGACTAAAACCTGGGGGGTCATCTTTTGACTAAACCCGCGTCAGGAAACACTTGTCCTGTTTTCCCGACAAATCACCCACCTAACATTACAAATTAATCAAGATAAATTTGTTGACAAAAAAAAAGTATTGGACAAAGTTTGGGAAGATAATCCAGGGTAAACCCCGAGTGTTAGCACCCAGGATAACCCCCCAGGTTAGCTACCCAGTAACCCCGAGTGAGTACCCAGGATAACCCCGAGTGTTAGCACCCAGGGTAACCCCCGGAGGGTTATAAGGGTAACCCCGAGTGTTTTCAAGGAAAGGAGTAGGGGTTTTCCCCGGGTAACCCCCCCGAAAAACCGAACGAAATCTTTTCTTTTAATAATTAAAAAAAAATAATAATAATAATAATAATAATAATAATAATAATAATAAAAATAATAATAATAATAATAATAATAATAATAATAATAATAATAATAATAATAATAATAATAATAAAAATTTCCGAGGGTTTTTGAAGGGTCAAGATAAACCGATTAAGCTGGAGTCGCAGCAACACTTCCTCCAAACCTTCCTCAGGTTAAACATTTTTTTAAATTTTCCATGTTTTGAAGACATACACTAGCAGATGAAAAGTACCAATAGTATATTTAAAGTGATGTACATTATAATTGATGAATAATACATCATAGAAGTTATAATAATATTTTTATAATTTAAAGGGAGTTTGGGAAAAGGATAACAACAACTTACTTGTAAAACTGAAAAATTTTTTTCTTATATTTGCCCTCTCTGCCCCCCCCTGACCTGCCCGTGGGGGTTTTCCACCGCGGATAAATGATCCATCAAGATGCCTTGATGATCACCCTGACGGATTTTATCCCAAAGGGAAATGAGTTATTCTGCTTTTTTTTGGGCTAAAAATGACTGACCCATAAGTTCTATTACCCCACGGGTTTACGCTTCCAGTGATGCATAGTAAGTTTGTGAGTGTCATATAAAATTCAGGGTGAGCAAGTTAATTCAGGTACAGATTCACATAAATACAGTTACATACATTATATAGAATATATTTTAGATTACCCAGATAACCAAAAAGTCAAAGTGACTTATTTTATTGAGCTCCTTGAATTTCCCGGGGTTGATTCCCCGCGAGGGGGAGAAACATTGGGGGTTTTTTTACACCGGTTGTTTAGTTCACCCATCAGTAAAATGGGTACCTTTGTTAGTGGACTGGTGGGCCATCCGGGGCAAAATGCCTAATTTGCGGAAATGCCAGCATAAAAAGGGCTTTCTATATAGTAGTATGTCATTGATGCGCATGGTCTGTATATTTTAATGTACTTGTAGTAATAAATATTATATTATTATTATTATTATTATTTTTTTTTTTAATTACTAAGAATGTGATACTATATATATTCATGTTCTTTCACCCACAATTACATTATTCAACAAGTCATGAAACATAAGAACAAAAAAGAAGGAACATGCAGCAGGCCTATGGCCCATAAGAGGCAGGTCCGTCACCAGGGTTTAACCCAAAGACCGAACCAGTCAGGTCAGGTCACATCCACTTAAAAGGAGCAGGCATCAGACCTATTAGCACAAACAGTCAGGTCCAACTACACCCACCCCACCCACTCATGTATTTATCTAAACTATTTTTAAAAATATAAAAGTTTTGTTCTATGACGGCTTTATTTATTCCTGATTTCATTTTTACCCCTCAATCATATCCCCCCAAAATTTATTTTCTAGAGAGTGGATTCAGGGGCCCCCAGTCTATCCTCATAGGGGAAAATTTCTGATACATGGGGTAACTTTTTCATCCTCCTCTGACGTTTTGAGCATTTATATCCATTCTGTAATACGGTGACCAAAACTGTGCAGTATAATCTTTAGGCCCAACCCAAAGGGTATATAGAGTTAAGAACAACCTGAGGACTCCCGTTATTTATACCCTTTTATATGAAGCCCAACATTCTGTTCGCATTATTGTAACACTTATGCACTGTTGTCTTGGATTTAGATTACTGCTAACCAGAACTCCTAAGTATTTTTTGCAATCAGTAATATTAAGATTTACATTATTTAGTTTATATGTGGCATTTTTTTCCCCTGTCCAATGCTTATAACTTTGCATTTGTCAGATTAAACCATCTGCCATTTCCCCAAAACTGCATTAGTCTATTAAAATTTTTTCCGGGAGGCTCTAATGTCCTCAAAAAAATTCAATGGCCTTTTTTGGTGTCATGGGCAAATTTGCTTATGTTGCTATTTATATTTTCATTTATGTAGAGGAACAGAAGAAGCCCAACACTGACCCTGGGGAACACCGCTTGTGGTGCCTCCTCATTTCCCCCATTTATGCAAACTCTGCGCCTATCTGTTAACCACCCCTTTATCCAGGAAAAGCCCATTTTTTTGGACTTTTTTTTTCCTCAAAGTCCCTGATGTGGACTATAAAAGCCTTATGAAGCCCAAAACAAAATTCATTTCATTACCATGACCTACCTCCTCAAATACCTTAGTAAAGAAAGTAAATTAAGGGAACGCCCTTTTTTAAAACCGTGGGAGTTTATTGAAACGCACACTGAAAAAAAAAACGGAATGTAATTGAAAAGGCATATTAGGGGGAAAAATTTTAAAACACAGCCTATTAACAAGGTATCCCAGTAGTCCCCCCTATTTGCTGGGGTATGTTCCAACACCTACCTGAATACCCGAATCTGCAGAATAGCAAAAACCCTGTAAGTCATTTTTCTTTCATACATAACTATGATAAAGTTTAACTAAAATTAGGCACGGGAAATTAAGAATTATCATTTTTTTCACTAGAAAGCATTGACGTTTGGGTTTTTGCAAACGCCATCTAACTACTTTTGTGTTTTGGGTTGTCATTATTAACAAAATTAAATTATTTTGGGGCACGGAAAACCGTGGATTTGAAGGGGAAGCTGAATCCACGGATAGAGAGTTCACTTAATGAAAAAAAGAAAAAGGGAATTTTCCCAAATCCCCACTTTTTGGCAGGTTGGGAAATCACCAAAAGTGGAATCCCATTTTTCCACTTCAAATGATATAAATGGAAAAGTTTACTTATTATTTTAAAGTTAGCAATATAACTGGGAAAAAAAACAAAAAAACAAAAAATAACCCAATTTACTTACCAAAATATTAATACATGTGAATTTTGGAGATGTGAGAGAGGTATTCTCAGCCATCATAGCACGGGAAAAATTAAGGGCCCTTTGGTTTGGGAAAATTTGGTTTAGCCTTTATAGCTGATTATCCACATCATTGGTTTTTTCCACAGCAAAAGGTTATCAATTTTCATAATTTTAGTGGTCACTGGTGTAACACTTAATTCCCAACATTTTCCTTAGAGTTAAATTGCACTAACTGTTTGATGAGCCAAACCAAGCTTAAGTATTCATCTATAGACATACCTTTTATTAAGTTTAATAATTTCTAACATGGTACAGTGGTACCCGAGTTACGATGGTCCCCAAAAACCCCTTTTTTGTGTTTTTTTTTTAAATGCTTTTTTGATATTTTGGGGTGTGGACTAGGTATTTTACATTATTCCTTATGATAAATTGTTTTAATGGCACTTGAACAGCATTCTCAAACGAAAAAAATCGTAACCAGGTACCACTGTACTTAAAAAAGAGGCTTATACCTCTTTTATCACAACTAAGCATAGATGCCATCCAACGAGTAAACGATACAGGGGTTCAGACAGTGGACAAAACTGAAAAGGGTGGGGAGTCATTCGATCAGACAAAAAAATGCAAAATGTGAGTCCATTTAGTTATTCACGACATTTGAGAGTTTTTTAAAAATTTACCCCACAATATTCTTTTTTTTATTATAATAAAATTACCTCACAATACAAATACAGTGGGAAACCCCCTTTTTGGTCAAATCGTTCCCGAGCTAGGGCCCAAAGTCAAGCGGGCCCAAAGTCGGGAATATTTCCCCCTAAGAAATAATGTTACAATTAATCCGTTCCAGACACCCCAAAAAATTCACAAAATATACATTTTTAAAGATTAACTATAGTTTTACATACACACAGCACAGATAAATATATATAAAAGAATAAATTTATAATTAAACATTTAAAATAACATTTATTATCTTTATTGAAGAGACTTGTTTCATCTAAGATAGAGAGGAGGAGAGGGGAGGAAGCACTTTTTTTTGGGAAAGGGGAAACCCCTCATAAGGACTTCAGGTAACAAGCCCCTCTGGGGGGTTACCCCCTTGTCTTTTTAATGCCACTAGGACCAGCTTGAGAGTCACTAGCCCCTTTGTCCAAAAACAATGTAAGATGCTCTTTTTGGTGTTTAAGATGCTCAAAAGGGGACATTGTTTTTTTACTGAACATGTTGCAGAGATGGGTTTTTTCAAATTGCTAGGGGGGTTTTCTCCAAGAAAATTTTCAACTCCCCCTTCCTCCTCTTCCGTGGAAGTTCCCAACTGTTCGATGTGTTCCGATGAAGCTCTTGGGGGTCAGGGTTAGCTCTTTTTGTGGTCCCCACCAACCCCCCCTTCCCCCTCACCTCCAACCCCAGGGACTTGCCCAATGCCACAAAATTCCACAACAGGCAGAGGGTCGAGGGTCAGGGTCAGCTTCAAACCCCAAAATCCCTCTGTTGAAAAATCTGGCCACAGTTGTTCCCAAAAAGAGTTCAAAGTCCTGGGAAATCACTCCTCCCAAGCCTTAAAAAGGCTTATGCAGTTGTAGATACTGAAGTATTCCTCCAGAACCCCTTTGGGTCAACTCTTCGAGGTCACTTAAAGCACTTTTCAAAAACTGCTTTTAGCAGGGGCGTTGTCCAATACCAGGAGGCATTGAGGGAAATTTTTCTCCTGGAGGATTTTTTCCCTTGGGGGCCCAAAAATTTATGGACCCACTCGAAAATTTTATTTTGGGCCCATGCCATTTGCTTTCCCAAACAAAAAATGTATCTTTTTACGACATTGTTTTTCTTGAAACTCTGGGATTTTCTATGATACACGAGTAAAGGCCACTTTAAAACCCCACTAGCATTAGAACAAACAAGAGAGTTAGCCTGTCTTTCATAGGTTTGTGTCCCAGTGCCTTTCCTCCGGGGGAATGTGGGTCCTTTTTGGGCATTTTCTTCCAAAACGGGCCCTTTTATAATTAAACACTTGTTGGAGTTCAAATTTTTCAGCCTACCTACCCCTTAAATTCATTCAAAATTTTTTCCCCCCAAACGTTTGTCTGAACTGGCTGCCTCACCTTTAAAACACTTTTTGCCACTATGTTTCATAAATTCAAACCACCCTCTGCGGGCCCTTAAACTCAAATTTAAATCAGCACTGGTTCCAGGCATTTTCTTGACAAGATCTAAGGGTTTCTGCCTTTTCACAAAGATGGCCTCTGAAATATTATCATTTGTTTATTGTTTATCCACACCATCAACAACTTCTCCCTCTTCCACTTTTTTGATCATTTTTTGGGAAATGTCAACACCTTTTAAAATGCTTCCTTGAGTTCTTTTTTTTTTTAAAAAGAAGTGAAGTAGATTTGTTTTTTCCGTAAATTTTGGGGTCCCCACACAACCCACTATATTTTTCTACCATTCCTAATTCAGTTCTATGGTTTCCCCACTTTTTTTCCAAGGGGGGCCACTAGATGTTTTTTGGACCCATGGGACTTATTTCACAGTTGCACTCTAAAAAAGCAAAAACAGAATGAATTTATTATGAAATGTTTATGAGCACGGGGGAAGTTCACTCGGGAAACAATGCTAGACTGGCTCACGACGCCTGACGGTGAGGCGCGCAAGTGGGGGCAGGTCTGGAAGGGCCAAAACCTGGGAAACCCCAAAGTCGGGACAAAATTTGGGCCCAAAAAAGCACAAACTTGAAGCAGGATACTGGGAGGGAAACCCGGGTTCCACTGTCCCTTTTACTTTGTGTATAAGTTGTACAAGTTGGTACAGAAATAAAAAACAGCAACACTCCCATTCTCATGAAACAACCTTTTAGAATACATATTATTATAAAAAAGAAAACCCAAATTATAGATATAGATAGAGGAAGGCACCCAAAAAGGAATATTTTTCTATTTCCCCCCAGTAACTGGTGTTGACCAAAAAAACGAATTCTTCCAATCCTACAAGCTGTAAAAATTTATTTATGTCAATTTTTATAATGGGGTGTATGTATCATGTTTGTTATGTAACGGTTTCTTGTAAAATTTTGAAAAATAAAGATGGATTAATGGAAATGTCTATATTAAAGAAAAAATAAATTTAATCCCCCGGAGATTATGATTATTAAAATTGGCGTTTCAAGGGGAGAGACTTAGTGTTTTTAATGTGTACCTGCATGCAGCACAGGGGGTAAGCATATACAGTGGACCCCATAAAAAACCCCGGGAAAACGAAATTATGTGATAATATTGAAAGTGCTTGTGGAAGTGTATTTTTTGGGGGCTGAAGTAGACTAAACCCACGTGACATTATTCCTTAGGGAGTAAATTTACTGCAATGGCCTGAGCAGGCTTCTGAATGAAGTTTTCGACGGGGTCCACTGTATAGGACAGGTACACAAAAACAGTGGACCCGGTTTTCTTTACCCCAAACTAAACAATTAAAGGGGGTATTTTCGTAAGTGCTTTTGTAAGTGTATTTTTTTTGGGGTCAGAAATACAATCTAATTTACATTTCTCCTTAAACAAAGCCCAACCACCCAAACAGATTGGAAAAAATTTAAAAAACCGAGGGTCCACTGTATAATTTTCAATAAGAACCCCCTCAATGAAACCCCCATAACATAAAATCGAAAAAGCTTTTTTGCTCAGCAAATACTCGTGTAGGGAAAAGATTAGACCTGTCCGCCTGCTGCGCCTGCTTTGACCGCGCAGGACCCCGTGAAGCTTTGTTTAAACCATTGAGAAAAATTCCCCAGCGTGCTCTTTTAAACATTCACAATACATTTGGTGTCTTTTTGGTGGTTTTTGGGTTGTCACTGTGAAATAACACCATGGGTCCAAAGAAGCTTCCAGGGACCCCAGGGTAGCATTCATGAGGAGTGTAGATTATGCAGGAGTGTAGACATGCAGGGGGTGTGCATTTATGCAGGGAGGTAGCATTTTGCAGGGGGTGTAAAATTTATGAGGAGGTAGCATTATGCAGGGAGGGAGCATTCATGAGGAGGTAGCATTCATGCAGGGGGGTAACATTCATGCAGGGGTAGCATTCATGCAGGGGTAGCATTCATGCAGGGGGGTGTAGACCCCAGGGGGTAAATTCATAGGGAGTGTAGCATTATGCAGGGGGTGAGATTCGCAGGGGGGGTAAATTCATGCAGGGGGTGTAGCATTCATGCAGGGGGTGTAGCATTATGCAGGGGGGTAGATTCATGCAAGAGTGTAACATTCGTAGGAGGTAGCAGGATGCAGGGAGTGGCAGGCATGCAGGGGGGTGTGCAGGAGAGGGAGGTAGCAGGATGGGGAGGGGCAGGCATGCAGGGGGGGTGTAAAGGGGAGGCATGAGGGAGGGGAA
Organism: Cherax destructor; assembly: GCA_009830355.1. Classification (NCBI taxonomy): domain Eukaryota; kingdom Metazoa; phylum Arthropoda; class Malacostraca; order Decapoda; family Parastacidae; genus Cherax; species Cherax destructor. Next base: position 12,339 of record WNWK01033439.1, on the reverse strand, counting down.
AAGGGATGCAGGGGGTGTGCAGGCCCGGGAGGTAGCAGGCATGCAGGGAGGTAAAGGGATGCAGGGGGGAGCAGGCATGAGGAGTGTAGCAGGGGTGAGGGGAAAAAGGGCCAGAAAAGAGGACTGTGGAAGTTATTTTTGGACAGGGTTTTAGGATCAAGTTCCAGGGGAAATTTAAAAGACCAAGAAAGGAAGTAATCCCAGAGAGGACTTGTTCCCCAAGTCTTTTTGGGAGGGGACCCCCTTTTCCCAAACCCAAATTAACACCCCCCCCCTTATCATCCATCCTATCTTCCAGATGCCCAACTCTTCAAATAAAGGAAAAGAAAGGGTATATATATATTGTTTTTTATTATTTAGTATGTGAATTTTTTTGGGGTGAAACGGATTAATTGTTTTTAAATTATTTCTTATGGGAAATAAGGTTTCATTTTCAAAAGTTTCGTGATGAGAAATAGCTCCTGGAACGGATTAATTACGTTAGTCAAACCACTGTACATAAAAAATATGAATAACTTTAAATTGAGTTTTTGGAAATTTTCCCGGACAAAATGGAGGTGTTTTTTCACAGAAAAGAAACACCTGGGGGACGGGGTTCCTATTAGAAAGTCAGGGGGGGAGCCATATAGTGAGTTTTGGTAAATTTTTGAACTGTCCATATTAGCGGAAGGGGAAAAGGCAAAAACCAAAGGGGGGGTTATTTATACAAACATATTTAAAAATTTCGGGTTTTTCTGTTTTGTTGAGCAACACCCCCTTAAAAACCAGTGTCCAGCAGTAGTCGTCATGAAACTGATCATCAATTTTCCCCTGATATCTGTTCTCCATGAGGGCTATGTCGGGGGGAAATCATTCACCGTGAGGTTCTATTTCCCCAGACACTGTATGTGTTGGAGCCAAAAAATAACTTTTTGGGGTTTTAAAATTTAGTGTCTGAAATTAGCTAGAAACATAAGTTTTTTAGTGTGAATTGAGGGTTTTTAGTGTTTGGGAAAAAATTGTCTGCTACTTTAAACCCTTTACAAAATTTTGAGTAAAACAATGACCCTATTTGTCCAATTTGTTTTTTAAAATAAACCTTCCAGATATCTAATACTGTTGGGTATATTAACAGAAAGAGGGGGGTTAATGTTGAGTTTTATAACTTTTAGTGGCAAGACAGTGATGAAGTGAATGATGAAAGTTTTCTTTTTTTGGCCACCCTGCCTTGGTGGCCACCCCGCCCCGGGGGGCCACCTTCCCGCCTTGGTGGCCACCCTGCCTTGGTGGCCACCCCCCCTTTGGGGGCCACCCCCGCCCCTTTGGGGGCCACCCCTGCCTTTGGGGGCCACCCTGCCTTGGTTTCCCCCCTGTTTGGTGGCCACCCTGCCTTGGTTGCCACCCTGGGCCCTTGGGGCCACCCTGTTTTTTGCCACCCCGCCTTTGGGGGCCACCCCGTTTTGGGTTTCCACCCTGGCCCTTTGGGGGGAAATGGCCGATGTGGTTTAAAAATACTAATATAAACAAATATATTTACAAAAAGGTCTCAATCAACTTTTCTTTTACAGTTTGTGTTTACACTGTCAGTACTGTAGTAAATATTCCATACTGACAGCCAGTGTCATCACACTGAAGAAGATGGCAAAAGTAGAGGTCACCTCCTGTCAGCAGCAAGTTAATGAGAATACCACACTGAAGTACTGAGTTAAACCCCTACTGTCAGCAGGGTTCAGCTACTGTCACAGGGTTTCAGCACCAATAACAGTTTGTGTGTGTGCTCTAGTTGTTAGTATTTAACTGTACCTTTGAGAAATCTTGAAATTTTCTAACTTTTCCGTGGAATTGAGGTAACAGAAAATGAAGTGTAGTTCACACATTATATTTACTTTAATAATGTGAAAGACCATTTGAGAAATCCAAATTATGATAATTAATTCTGTTTTTGTAACTATTTTAATTTTTCCCCATCAAACTATTTTTATAGTCATAGTCTTACCCTTCAAAAAAAATTGGTCATGAAAATGTTAGCTGTAGTCTTATCCTTTTGTGAAAATTCTTACCCTATTATGAAAATAAGTCTTACCCTATTATGAAAATAAGTCTTTTCCCCTATTATGAAAATAAAAGTCAATATTTAATCTTCCCCCTAATTTGTTTAAAAAACCCGAGTGTTATTTTATGTTATTTTCTTGAAATATTTCTGGATATTCTTACTCTGACATCTTTAATTTTTTCATTGTAAAGTAGACGTGAAGACACTGCATAAAACAAGTAATTATTATATCAATAATCATGACAAGAGATAACTTTAACAAGAAGCGGTTTATTGATAAAAACTTTACAAATTTCAGTACATTTATCAGTTTGTTTATTAAAAAATTTTTATTATTGTAGTCATTATTTTTATAAAAATATAGAAAATAAATTTTATAAATGCATTTATATGAAAAAAAAGATTGAGTTCTTTTATGGAATTTTTAAAAGGGCAACCTCACTAGCCCCCCTTAAATGACCTACACAGCACCCACTTAAATGACCCACTAGCACCCACCCAAATGACCACACTAGCACCCACTTAAATGACCTACACTAGCACCCACTTAAATGACCACACAACCCACTTAAATGACCTACACTAGCACCCACTTAAATGACCTACACTAGCACCCACTTAAATGACCTACACTGGCACCCACTTAAATGACCACCGGCCCCCACTTTACCACACTGGCACCCACAAAGCCACACTGGCACCCACTTAAATGACCTCACTGGCACCCACTTAAATGACCTAATAGCCCCCACTTAAATGACCTACACACACCCACTTAAATGACCTACATTAGCCCCCACTTAAAGACCTACACTAAATTTTGACCTACACTAGCACCCTTTTAAATGACCTACACTAGCCCCCACTTAAATACCACTAGCACCCCTTAAATGACCTACACTAGACCCTTAAACCCCCACACTAGCACCCAAAATGTCCACACTAGCACCCCAAAATGACCTAACAGACCCACTTAAAACCACACTAGCCCCCACTTAAATGACCCCCTAGCACCCATTAAATGCCCTACACTAGCACCCCTTATACAACTTGCACGACCTACAAAGCAACTTCATTCCTCTATCAGATCAATGAAATATTTTTGAAATGTTTTTTTAAATCTATTTCAATTTGGTTTTAAGTTATTTTGGAACTTTTTTAGTTAAGAGGCCACATTACTTAAAATTAATGCATTATTCAAAATTTAAAACACAAAAAAACATTGTAATACTTTATAGGGGTTCAAATTTTTTTTAAATTGTAAATTTTTTCATATTAATTTGTGTTAGTTAAAAAAGGGTTTATAAGGAAAAAATTTTAATAAATTTAATATTTAATTTTTTTTTTAAAAACTTTCATTGAAAACTTTATTAACTTTGAGACAATAAAAAAAAAGTACAAAAAAGTAGTAAATAAGTCTATTTTTATTAATACCTAAATCTATTGTTATGTTAAGTAGCTTGCATATATACTGAATTACTGATTTAGTTTTCGAAAGACAAATGAAGGGAAAAAAAACCCATCAGTGTCCTGTTTTGAAAAAATTTTTCCAAAATTTTAAGCTTGGGCATAAAGTTCATACAGGGAGAACATATCGGTTTTTAGAAAGTCTAAAAAACTTTACTCATAAATATTCATTAAGAAATCATAAAAGTTCATACAGGGGAGAAACCATTTGTGTTCAGGGGTCACAAAAATTTATTAAAACCCTCACTAAAACAACATCAGAGAGTTCATACAGGGGAAAACCATTTCAGTGTTCAGTGTGTTACAAAGACTTAGGAAAGAGGTCACCTGAATTCCCAAAACTTCAAAAGAGAAGATATCAGTGCTCAGTGTGTTCAAAAGTTTTGAAAATTTTATGGAAACATATGCGGTTATACAGGAGAGAACCCAAACCAGTGCCCAGAGTGTCAAAGATTTCATTTAAACTAAACAAAACTACCCAGAAATTCATACTACAGATAAGCCATATCAGTGCTCATTTGTTCAAAAAAATTTTTCACTAAAATTTTCAGTAAAAAAATGAGACCACACGAAAAAAAAACACCTCAGAGCCCAGAGGCGAAATTTCCCAAATCACATTTTTTAGTTAAGCCTTAACTTCAAAAAGAAAACAAACCATAAAGTGTTAAAAGTGTCAGAAAAGCTTTTCAGTAAAAAAATTTAGAAAACATTGAAAATTAAAAGGGAAAAATTAAAGGTTCGAGGTAAAAAGTTTTTAAAAAAAGCAAATTTAATTTACATCAAAATTCATGAAGGAGAAACCATATAATTGTTCTCTGTCCCCCAAACTTTTCACAAAAATAAAATTTGAAAACACATAAGGTCACAACACAGAAAAACCCTATCAGTGTTAAAGGGTTTAAAAGTTATTAAAAATAAAGTAAATCATATATAACTCATATATGAGGGAATACATAGAAAAGGGAAAATATTTTAAAGCCCTTTTTAAGAAAATCTCATCTTGAAAAAACTCATTTATGACTCTGGTCATTCAGCGGGAAAAACCCCAAGTGAATCATGTTGTTTTTTAAAAATTTTGGGAACATTTTTAAACATGTAAAATAACACAAATTTTAAAATAACAGAAAGCGGGACTAAAATACACAAAAAAAACAGGAAATTTATTTTTACCTGTCTGCACACTTTTTACAGGGGCCCCCGGGTTTTTCATCAATTCTTTCCAGAAGGTCGGTCAAAATCTGAAAGGGAGAAACTGAAGATTTTTCCCCCAAGAAATAATGTAAACCCAAATTTTCTGTTCCAGACACCCAAAATATTAACAAAAATAAATTTTATAGAGAATAACTATAGTTTTACATACAGAAAACATTGAGAAATAAATATAAATGACAAATTTTTAATAGATAAATGAACATTTAAATCACTATTAATACCTTTATTGAAGACTCTTGTTGACGATGGAAAAGGGCAAGGAGAGAGTATTGTTTGAAGGGGGAACCCCCTCCCATAAGGACTTCAGGTATTGAACCCCATCCGGGGTTACTTCTCTTTTTTTTGTCTTTACTGGCACTAGGACCAGCTTGGGGTCACTGTACCCTGTCACAAAAAAAATCTGCCCAGGGGCTTTTTTTATTTTTTAAAGATTTGCCTAAAATGGGACAAGGCATTGTCTTGAACATGTTAGACCGGCTTGCAACAGTTTTGTTAGGGTGATAATTCTCCACAAAATTTTGCACCTCACTCCATTTTCCAAATGTCCTTAATCACTGGAAGGAAATTTTCCCCCCTCTTCCCTCCTCCTCTGAAGCAATTTCTTCAGTTGCATCTTTCTCCCAGTTGAAGGTTTTGCAGCTCTTCAGTGGTTACTCTTTCCTGTGGTCATCCACCAACTCTTCCACATCCTGGCCACTAAACCCCAAACCCCCTAATTTGCACGAGTTCTTTTTGAATTCTATCATTTTTCCCACCTTTTTTAAAAAGGGCTATTTGCAACTTTCTTTGGGCCCAGGAGATTTATACTCGATAAACAAGCAAAAACAATGGATGAAAGGGGGTTTTTTCACTGAATGAGGGGACTGAGCGGACTGTGAGCAATGGTGTGAAATTTTAACACTTTTTTCCCCCAGTTTGACACAGGAAGATACTGTCAAATTCCAGAAATAAACTATGTTGAATTGAATGATGATAAGTTATGAAGATCCAAATTTATCTACAAAGAAAAATTTAAAAAACAAAAAATTCGGGGGTTTGATGAACTGTTTGCAAGGGTTTTAAAAGGAATGTAAGACGTACAGAAACCTTTTTAAGTCTTTTCAACATATCTCTTAAAACTGGAAAAAAGATAAGGGGAAAAATGGCAAATGTGTTACCTATCTACAAAGCAGGTGACTGGTCCTTACCCAACTACAGACAAATGTACCTCCATAGTGGGAAAATTGATGGAATCTATAATTCCCGGGTTTTTAAAGCCCCCCGAAAGACAAATTGATTAATGACTCTCAGCATTTTTAAAAAGGGGCGTGCATTTTTGCCTTACAAATTTACTAACTTTTTCACTAAGGTATTTGGGGAGTTAGATCTGGTAATGAATATGATGTGTATATAGACTTCAATAAGGCTTTTGACAGAGTCCCCATTGGAGACTATTGAGAAAGTCAAGGCCCAAACGGAATAGGTGAAATTTTTCCTGGATAGAAGCATGACTGACAGATAGGCAACAGAGTGTTTCAAAACGGGGCCAGAGGGAGAAGCATCAAAAACGGTGTTCCAGGGGGGGCCCGGTTTTGGGGCCCCCTTTTTTTCACAATTTACATAAAAAAAGATTGGTATAAATAGTACATAAGAAGTGTTGAATTATGCCCATGCACGACATTTTTATTTAGAAATATTCCAGTTACAAGGTTTCATTTTTACATGAACTTCTTCACTTGTAGCTAAAGTGAAGATTTCTGACTTTATGTTAGAATCTAACCCCACATGTATCATCATACTAGGATATTGCTCTTTTTTTTTTTTTAAAAAAGCATTAAAAACGTATATACAGTACGTTAAACCCCTCATTTTTCGTACACCCCCCACTAAAACAATTTTTAAGTGTATTTTTGTGTCCTTTGTAAGTGTTTTTTGGGGGGTCTAAACATAATCTTTTTTCGTTTTTGGGGAACAAATTCTTGGTAAGGGCACTAATAGCATTCTGGAAAAATTATCGACCCCGGGGGTCCACTGTATATGTATATGTATGTATAGAAATAGGAAAAGTAGAAAATAGTTAATAATGAAAGAGGATGGAATCACTGAAAAGCCCGGAAGGTTATGCTCCCGGTATTCAAAGTTTTTTCAGGGAAAACCTGAGGGAGAGTTACTGGTCACGAAAAACAGTAGGCTCAGGTTCTAAACCCGAGGCATAGCCCTACTACACCACTTTACCCCTCCACCACTTTCTTTTTTACCCCCCCCTCTCGGCGCCTATAAAACCCCCTCCCTCCTTTTTTTTGTTAGTGGATTTTGTAAATGGTCCTAGTCAGACCGAAACGCCGGGCTCTTTTTTCTATAGGGGTTATTTGTTAGATACCCTTTAGCACTCGGACATTTTTTTTTTTTTATAGAATTCAAAGTATTTCCCGAGCGATTGAAATTTTTCTGGGGATTGCTATTAAATAATCCCTGTAAGAGATTGTTTTTTCAAAGTCACAGTAAATAGTTTTTTCTGTACAAAATTGCCAGTATTGATGGATTGGTTGGAAAATTTGGGTTTTTTAACCCTTTTACTGTTTTGGTTTATATATACTTTCCCAGAGCCCAGTGTTCAGATGTATATACAGTACCACATTACCACACCCCGAAATCGTACAAATTTTTAAGTATAATATTTTAAGTGCTTGTGGAAGTGTTTTTTGGGGGGCTAAAAACTAACCTACGTGACATTTTTTCCGGGGGGTAAAAATTGTTTGGTAATGGCGCTGAGCAGGCTTTGGGGGAAGTTTTACGATCTGGGGGCCACTGTATACTAAAAATTCTAGCACTTCAAATCAAGGGGGGAAAGCTGGAGGCCCACATATGAGAGAATGGGTCTTTTGTACTGTATAAAAATCCCGCAACCGGGGAAATGAGAAAAAAAAAAACCCGACCATGTTTTTTGGGTTAAAACGCCGACTTTGAGGTGTATTTTTTTTAGTATTTATGGTTGTATTCTCTTTTTGTGGTATCATTTGATAGAATGGAAAACATATTACAGAAATAGAGACGATTTTATTGTTTCTTGATGAAAAAAGACCTTGAAATTGAGCTCAAAGTAGTGGAAATGTTCGATTTTGACAATGTTCAAGAGTACACAAATCACGCCATTCGTTCAATCACATCAACTGGTGAGTCTAATATTCTTTCACAAGTGCACTGATATTATTTATACCATGTTTACAATAATGCAGAGTCTATAAAGTAAATCTTCTATTTTTTGTGTGAATAAAAATCAAAAAAGAAAGCAAGAGTAATATAAAAGGGCCCAAAGACGTGACTAAGAACAGAAAAACTTATTTTAGTGGGGATGTCTGCATTGTTTATTCTGGGCCCCATTTTTAAATTGACATCTTTTTTTTTTGCATGAAACCAAATTGCCCAAATTTTTGACCACTTTATTGGGTAGTTGAAATCGGTAAATTGGGGTTTCTTGTATCAATCGATAGAACAAATAAGTTCAAAAGGGAAAAGTATGAGTTTGGTCGACTGTAACAATGGAATTGGCCGAAAATAGGGCCAAAGTCGGCGAAATCATCGATGCGTATGTATCGCCGACGTCACTAACTTTGAAGAGCGTAATTCCGTAAGTTTTCCATCAAATTTCGTACTTTTTGGGGTCATTACCATCGGGAAAGATTCTCTATCATTTTTTTTTTTTTTCCAAAATTTTGCAATAGAATGACAATTTAAGAATGGGGCCTCTGAAGTCAAAGGGTTAATTATGTTTAAGAATGTAAACATACAATTATGTTCTTTAATATTCATATTGTGAAGTATCACAAAGGGGTGATAATCCCTATGAGTATGGGGTTTTGATGTTTAACCAGTTACTAAGTACGAAAAAAGACAGTATTCAAATTAAATAAAGATCAGAAGGAAGTGTCAAAAGTCGGAATTTAACTTTGGGACACTGGTGCTTTCTTCAGACTAATTGTCTAACATAGTTAATATCTAACCCAGTTACTAAGTACAAAAAGACTTAATATTCAAACTAGATAAAAAAAAATTGAAAAAAGACTTAGTGCTTATTTTGAAGTGAAATATAAAAAGGGGGACAAGGGTAAATCAGTATTTTCCTTTTTTACAGCTAAAACCAGTTTTGAAACAAGTTTTTGATGATACCAAAATAGGGGGTTAATTTGTTCTGGAGGAACAGTCTAGGAAGATCTGAATCGACTTTTCAATGTTTTTTGAAATGGAAGCTGCTGTTTAAAAGGACAAATGTAAAATTTTTAAGCATTGAAAAAGGGAAAAACCCGATTTTCAAAAAAAATAATGTAGATTTTAATATCTCTGGGAAAAAAATTTGGGGGTTCTTGTTAAGTAATCTAAACCTAGAAAATGCATAAGTACAGTATCTTTCCTACAAGGATAGACTGGGGGCCCGAATCTCCTCTAGAAAGGCTAGAATTAGGGGATATAATTGGGTGTATAAAAGAAAAAAGGGAATAAAGGGAATGTAAAAATGTGTAAAAATTTCCAAGCGGGGCTCACAGCAATGTTTTCAAGTTGGAAAAATTTACTCTTAAGGGGCTCCTTGGTGAGGAAGAGGCTATCGGTCTGAGGATTAAACCTTTTTGGGCTTTTTCCCCAGACTGAACCTAATTATCCCCCCTTCCCCATTCCTCCTCCCCTCACCCCTTTCTCCTCCTCTATGCATCCTCCCTTTCCCCTTTTATCATTCTGTCTTTTTTTTTAGTTTCTACCCGAGAAAGGGTTCCCGGGTCCTTTCCCTTTGAGGTCCCTTGGGTGGTAGTTAGTAAATTTCAAAAACTGGACACTGGGTCCATCCCCCTCCGTTACTGGGGGGGGGCTTTGGGGGTCTTTCGGCAATGGTTGTATCTCTGGAGGGCCCGTCAGATTCCAGGAGGGGTGGCCAAAGGAGGATGCTTTTTAGAGCTGACTGCCCTCCCCTTTTTTCAACTGAGGTGGCTTGGTAGATTTAGGTTGCTATCCCAGATTGTTGGGTTCTTAATTGAGAAGCTCATCCTTTTTTTCGTTTGGGGGGGTTCCATGCCAACTGCACTACCAGGGGCTGAGGTTGTTCTCTTGGGCACAGAAGGGGGGACCTGTGGTCTTTTACCCCGGGGGCGCCCTCCATGGTCCCCCCCCCCCTTTTTTTTTTTTGTTCTTTCTTTTTCTTAAAAAAAAAAGAGAGACTTAACCTTAAGTCCATGTGCCTCCTCCTGGGCCTTTTCTTAGCAGCACCCCCTGATGGCCCTGCCTTGTTCCCGACCATTCTTCATTTTCTCGCATTTTGTCCCACCCCCCGGAACAAAGGTGGGCCCAACCCTTTTACACCTCTGAGCCCGATGTCTTTGACTATGCTTCCACTTCCCCCCCTATGGTGTGTTTTCAAATGGCATTCCTCTCAAAAGAGCCTCCGGTCCTGTATCTAAATGACCAGACCCTTTTTCTGATGACGTTATTTTGACTGACTCATTGTATTTTACTCAGAAAAAAACCAACATATCATTTCCTTTACATACATGATTATAGTAAAAAGGACAAAGTCTTTCACTCTACAACTACATTTTCAGAATATCTTAATGATCATGTATCAGCAAAGGGGCCCTACGCCATGTTGGTCGTAATATTCCATTTCATGCTCTCAAAGTGTGAGGGATTTACAGACAGAATCTAGCCAAGTCACCATCTTTCTCTCCACAACCATAGTGCCATTTCGGGCAATTGAAAAAAAATCACACTCAATTCTTGCAGTGGTACTGTCATTCTATCACATACCATTGTTCAACATAATTTCCAGACATGTGGTGATAAATTCTGGAACAGCTTGACCTCCCAAAACCTTCCCTCCCTTTGACACGTATGTACTGCCTGTTCGCGGACAGAGACTCTACCCGCAATGTAATTCCTAACTTTTGACTGCTGTGAGCTTCCGTCACGGGTTTGTCATCGGTTTATATTGGGGAACGTACAAGTCCGACAGGTGACCCCACACTACAACAATAGAAATTGCTGCGGTTTGGCCATCCTGCAAAATATTGCAGGTCCATGGCTGAATGCCCAGTCTGTGGTAAAGACCATACCAATACATCTTGTAGTCTACCTTCCTCCTGCCTTAATTGTCATGAAGCTCATCCATTTCATTCTCGTTTGCCAGGTTTACTTGAACGAACGTGAAATCCATTGTCCAAAGAGACAGAAGGCTTTCTTACCCATGGCATCTCTCATCTATGCCCCCAGGGAACTTCCCTATTCCTTATTCTCAGTTACAAGAGACCCCAACCTCTGGGGGTTCAATTCGCATCCACAACTTCCACAGTCACCTCTGTATCTAACTCTTTGCAGTCCGGGACCCGAGGTCCCTACCCCCACCTCCTACTGTTCTCCAATCTTCATCCACACAGTTTCTATGTCAAAAGACCCCACAACAGTTTTCCTTGCCTCTCTCTTTCCAAAGCCCAAAAATCTCTAAAGGGAAAATTTTTATTTCCAGTCCAGTCCCTGACTTTCCCCCTTTTATTTTTTAAATGTGGGGGCCCATTCTCCCCTGGGGCCAACCTTCCTCCTGTCCCCTCCAAGTTTCTTTCGTTCCCTCTAACCTCTCATCCCCCCCATTTTGGGAAAAATTCCCGCGCACCCCAAATTTTTCCCCATCCCCCTCCTTCTATCTATATTTCCCCAATTTTAAAATCCTTGTCCTCTGAAACAATAAGTTCCCCAACTCAGCAGAAAAAACCATTATGGACCCACCTCCCGCTCCCCTTTCCCCTTTTTCCATCTGCACAATTTTTTTTTTTTACCCAACCCTTCCTGTGTTTGTTTTCCCGGGTCCATATGTCTTTTCTAACCTATTGGATTCCCCCCATTTTTTGTGTCCTTCTCTTTTAAATGATGGCTTCTTAAGTGGAATCCAAGGCCCAGAGGGTTAAATGAGCTTGGTGTTGCTCCCCCAGCTTCCCAGTTTTGGGTTTTTTTACAAAAACCCAAATAACAATTTACCATCCCTCCAAGGGGTTTTATTATATTCATCAGATCCTTTTCCCCAAAGGAACCTTTAATGAAAGTGCACTTTTTTACCGGTATTTCCTCCTCCCCTTTTTCATTTCCCCGCAACACTGGGGAAACCACTTGAATAAGTGGTATACAAACTTTCTTTGGGTCTTCTTCTCGTTTTCTGACCTTATTGAGGTATACAAATGTTCAGAGATTAAAATGGAGAAAACCACAGGGGGGCAGGGAAAAAACAAAATGGGAAGGGTTTGGGAACCCCAAAAAAAAAGTTTTGGAGGAGAAGAGTGAAAGGAGCGAGAGGGGATTTTCCATCAAAGGTTTAAACTCCGAACATTTGTATACCTGCAATAAAAAAGAAGAACAGTAAAAACCAGATGTAAAAGGGAAAGGTTGGGTGATAAAGGGAAGGGGCCCGATTTCATTTTTTTTGTAAAAATGCACTTTGCTTTTTCCCTTTTGCAATGATGAATTATTTTCCTATTTTTTAAAGCTAATGACCCCCCTTTCCATTTATTGATGAAGATTTTTAGGAAAACAGGCCTTCATTTATTCATGTACCAAAATCACTTCTTCCAAATTAGAATTAGGGCTAGTTAGAACCCAGGGGCAGGGATTTCCCCTGGGGC
>WNWK01033438.1:0-21157 GCA_009830355.1 Cherax destructor | reverse complement strand
GAAAACCCCTACGGGACACTGGGGAAAACCCATAGGGACACTGGTGCGGGAGAACCTCTGGACATGGGGGGGGGAAACCATACTGGAACTGGGGGGGGAGAACCATACGGGGCCTGGTGCGGGAGAACCTTTCTGGAACTGGTGGGAGAACATACTGGACACTGGTGGGAGAACCATCTGGACACTGGTGGGGGAAAACCCAAACGGGAACTGGTGCGGGGAACCATAATGGTCAGGAAAACCCATACTGGACACGGGGGAGAACCATACGGGACACTGGTGGAGAACCATACTGGAACTGGTGGGGAGAACCATACTGGACACTGGTTGGGGGAACCATACTGGAACGGTGCAGAGAACCCCTTACGGGACACTGGGGGAAAACCCAAACTGAACTGGGGTAAAACCCTCCGACACGGGGGAAAACCATACTGAACACTGGGCAGAACCATACGGGACACTGGGGGGGGGAGAACATCGGGCCCTGGTGCGGAAAAAACCATACTGGACACTGGTGCGAGAACCATACGGGACACTGGTGCGGGAGAACCATACTGGACACTGGTGCAGGAACCTCTGGAATTGCAGAGAACCATACGGGACACTGGTGCAGTAGCCATCTGGAACGGTGGGAAAACCCATACTACACTGGTCGGGGAACCATACGGGAACTGGTGGGGGAAAACCCTACGGACACTGGTGGGGAGAACCATACGGGACACTGGTGGGGGTGAACATCTGAACATGGTGCGGGAAAACCCAAACTGGACACTGGTGGGGGAGAACCATACTGGACACGGTGCGGAGCCATACGGGACACGGGTGGGGAGAACCATTCTGGACATGGTGCGGAGAACCATAGGGGACACTGGTGGGAGAACCTACTGGCACTGGTGCGGGAGAACCAACGGGGCACTTTGGTGGGGAGAACCAACTGGACACTGGTGCGGGGAACCATACTGGACACTGGTGGGGAGAACCATTCTGGACACTGGTGGGGAGAACCATACTGGACACGGTGGGGGAGAACCTTCTGGACACTGGTGGGGAGAACCATCTGGACACTGGTGCGGGAGAACCATACGGGACACTGGTGCGGGAGAATCTACGGGACACTGGTGGGGGAGAACCATACGGGACACTGGTGGGAGAACCATACGGGACACTGGTGCGGAGAACCATACTGGACCCAGAAACTGTATGGAATTTTCTGTTTTTTTTTGTCATATTTTGTAATGTTTAAATTTTTGTACCACCGCTCTTAATATTCATACATATTACCTCTGTTGGAACCTAGTGGTCCTTCAACCTTAAATATTACCGAAAACAAACACGGTACCAACTTTCCGACTTTTGAGAGGTTTGTTTGAGGGCAGAGAAAGAGGCAGCGTTGTGAGGGATCTGTCAAAACCCGTGTTGGATATGAAAAAGCAGGTAAAAGGGAAAAGTTCTTCAATTATTCACGAACATAAATGCAGTGGCACCGGCAGGTAAACAAACACCTGGTGATGGGGGGTGCTAAGCTGGACATCCCGGAGTATCTCCCGGATAGATGTAAAGCCTCCCTTATACCTCCCCAGATCCCAAAGGCAGGTAACTAACATCATATCATAGTAAATAGTTACCCAGTTTCGCACAGTCATTGGTGATACCACCGGCACCATCCACTGCTTCCTTCTTCACTCTTTTTCCAAATTTTCTGTATCATAAATAAACTACGTAACTATCAAAAATTACTATTGTAGGTTTTTCCACAGTACAGGCAACAGACAGACGACAGACACTTGAGTGAAGTGAGTGTTGGACTCACCAGTCAAGGGGGGTCGATGACATGGTCGTATCTGATACAGTTGTAGCCAATGTTTACCCACTTGCTGTGAAGTTATTTATGTTTCTGGTGTGTTTTAGCAGTGTCAGTGGGTTGTACTAGGGGATTCTTATAGACTGTCAGTGTTAATTTTATATTTTATATATTTTTGTTAGAGATAATGTATAGTGTCAATACTTTACCTTGTGGTTTAATGTGCATATTCCTTGTAAGTGCTAGTGTATGTTTATATATATATATATATATATATATATATATATATATATATATATATATATATATATATATATATTTCACTTGAGGATGGAAATGTTTGGCTGTAGATCTTGCGCCCTCTCGTCATAGGAGCTATGCAATGTTGCGCAACAACAGGAAGGGGGGGGAAATTCTATGAGGAAAGGGCCCAGGGTGTCAGTGGCAGATATACACAAGCAGACATTTTTAACTACAACATCAAGTGACAATAAGCTTTTATTGACATTCTCATAAGCAATGTGTGAAACATTAGTGCTTGATAAACTCACTCTGTGCTCACGGGTCCTCCATCAGGTATGTCTACCTCTCTGCTCCTCACTACACAAACAACTCAAACTTATGAAGACGTATTAAATTCCCCTTGGACCATTAATTAGTCTCTCAGTCCCAAATCGGATCGAAACGTGTCATTATTTGAGTTCCCCTTTGGGTCATTTGTGTATTCTGCGTCAGGGTTGTGTGTTTATATTCTTCTGGGGTCTGTATTCAGTTTAATGTCTTCATTTCCCTTTCCCAGTTTTTATGACTTTGCGGGGTTTTAAAAATTGAAAACCAGTAGTAACTTGTTGACCAGCTACTTTTTTTGAAACCCCGCACTTTTTTAAGCCCTGCACTTTGTTTCCAGCCCCGCACTTTGGACCAGCCCCCTTTTGAACCCCGCCTTTTTAAACCCTTGTTTGACCAGCCCTGCACTTTTTTTGAAGCCCTGCACTGTGTTTTTACCCGCCCCGCACTTTGTTTGACCAGCCCTGCACTGTTTTTGACCCCCCCTGCACTGTGTTTGAAGCCCTGCCTTTGTTTGACCAGCCCCCACTTTGTTTAACCCCGCACTTTTTTTGACCACCCCGCACTTTGTTTAAAACCCTGCACTGTTTTTAACCCCGCACTGTGTTTGACCAGCCCTGCACTTTTTTTGACCAGCCTCACTTTTTTTAACCAGCCCTGCTGTTTTTTACCAGCTACACTTTGTTTTGGCCCCCACTTTTATCGCCAACCCTACACTTTTTCTTGCTTTGTTTTATTCTCCCATGAATTTTTACATTATCTGTAAACAGGGGAAATCTAAGTCTGTGTTTGAACAAGTCATTCACGTATACCGAAACAATAAAAATTGCGGTACCGACCCTTTGGCACCCCCCCCCTTTTTTCACCTGCTTATTCTGACACCCTTTTTTTGGTTTCTACTCGGTCACCTTCTGTTAGGTATCCCCCGATCCACTGTAGCCTTCACTGTTTCCTGCCGTTCTTCAAGTTTTGTCCCGGTCTCTTGTAAGATACAACATCAAATGACTTAGATGGTACTTGAGCTACAACTGGTCACAACCACAAACAAAAAACTAAAGCATTTTATTTCTTTGTGCTTATAAAATGTAGTTAACCTGTGATAGAATACTATTAAGCACAAAAGAAAGCAACTAAACATGCATGTGCATTACAGGCGCTGCTGTGGGATTTGTCTGTAAAAAAACTGCATTGTGGTCACCTTCCTATGGTGTACAGACGTACACGTAATTGGCTGAATCTTATTAGGCCTGCATGGTGCCGTGGATAGTTCACTAACCTGCTACTTTTAGGATTGGCTTGCCATGAGTTTGAACTCTCCGTTCAGTGAGTTGTTTGTACATGAATGATATACAGAATAGCCAAGATGAAGAATTAGACACATGTTCAACATCTGGGTATCTTTATTGTAGACGTATCTTTATTGTAGACGTTGTATCTTTATTGTAGACGTTGTATCTTTATTGTAGTCTCTCAAGGACTGACTACCTCGTCTTTTGTATATAGTTCTACAGTCTCCACATTATGTTCTTGAATTTGTATTGATAAAGCCACAGGATGGCGAAACGTCTACAAATAAAGATACCCAGATGTTGCACACGTGTCTAATTCTTCAAGTGAGTTGTTTACAGTCATATGAGTACAATTTCGAGAGTCTTCCGATGCCTTCTTGCTCCCCAAGACTGCGCTCCACCAGCCCCTCTTCCTCTTACCTCACTTCAGTTACTCCGTCATAGACCTCCAGCAGGTTTACGAGACAAGACTGACCATCTCTAAACCCGTTCTGGTCACTCTTTATGAAGCTACTTCTGTACCAGTGCCCCGCCACTCTCCTCCTGGCTTTCTTTTCACTGTTGCCTTAATAGTATCAGTCACTGATTGTAGCCTAGACTATAATGAGCACTGTCTTAAATATGGGACACATTCGCTGTCTTGCGGATCTGCACTGCAAGGGCAGGTAGAGAGGCAGGGTGCCTTGATGCCAGTGAGAGGCAGGGTGCCTGATGCCAGTGAGAGGCAGGGTGCCTTGATGCCAGTGAGAGGCAGGGGCCTTGATGCCAGTGAGAGGCAGGGTGCCTTGATGCCAGTGAGAGGCAGGGTGCCTTGATGCCAGTGAGAGGCAGGGTGCCTTGATGCCAGAAGTGCTGATGAGGGCAGGGTGCCTTGATGCCAGTGAGAGGCAGGGTGCCTTGATGCCAGTGAGAGGCAGGGTGCCTTGATGCAGTGAGAGACAGGGTGCCTAGATGCCATTAAAAGTCTCTCGAAACAAGGAATCTGAGGTACCCTTCTCTTCTTTGGAGTAAATCTGCCTTTCACGCCCCATACACCACCATCAACAACAATAATAATAATAATAATAATAATAATAATACCATCAACAAGTATAATAATAACAATAACAACAACAACAAAAACAACAATAATAATTACAACAACAACTATAATATCAATAACAGCAACAACAACAACAATAATAACAACGACAACAACAATTCCAGGACTCTGGAAGCTGCCTGTATCTCCAGAGTTGTATAGAGTTGAGGCTGTTATGAAGGACCTTCCTCTTACTGGATACATGGTGGTGACACTGTGTTAGGCACCGTCGTCACTGATGTATCCAGCACGTTCAGGTGTTACTTAGTCTCTTTCACTGTTGTGTGTGTGGTGTCTGGTACTGGTGGTGTTCTTGTTCTTCAAGACTCACTGCTGTTGTCACAGTTCTTGTTCTTCAAGACTCACTGCTGTTGTCACAGTTCCTGTTCTTCAAGACTCACTGCTGTTGTCACAGTTCTTGTTCTTCAAGACTCACTGCTGTTGTCTCAGTTCTTGTTCTTCAAGAGTCACTCTGTTGTCACAGTTCTTGTTCTTCAAGACTCACTGCTGTTGTCACAGTTCTTGTTCTTCAAGACTCACTGCTGTTGTCACAGTTCTTGTTCTTCAAGACTCACTGCTGTTGTCACAGTCTTGTTCTTCAAGACTCACTGCTGTTGTCACAGTTCTTGTTCTTCAAGAGTCACTGCTGTGTCCAGTTCTTGTTCTTCAAGACTCACTGCTGTTGTCACAGTTCTTGTTCTTCAAGACTCACTGCTGTTGTCTGTTCCTGTTCTTCAAGACTCACTGCTGTTGTCTCAGTTCTGTTCTTCTTCAGATCTGCTGTCACGTTCTTGTCTTCAAGACTCACTGCTGTTGTCACAGTTTCTTCAAGTCCTGTGTTGTCCAGTTCTTGTTCTTCAAGACTCACTGCTTTGTCACAGTTCTTGTTCAAGATCACTCTGTTGTCACGTTCTTTTCAGACTCCTGCTGTTTCAGTTTTGTTCTTCAAGCTCCTGTGCCAGTCTTGTCTCAAGACTCACTGCTGTTTCCATTTTTGTTCTTCAAGACTCACTGCTGTTGTCCAGTTCTTGTTCTTCAAGACCACTGTGTTGTACAGTTCTGTTCTTCAGACTCACTGCTGTTGTCACAGTTCTTGTTCTCAAGACTCTGGTGCACAGTTCTGTTCTCAAATACTGCTGTTGTCAAGTTCTGTTCTTCAAGACTCTGCTGTTGTCACAGTTCTTGTTCTTCAGACTCTGCTGTTGTCACAGTTCTTGTTCTTCGACTCTTTTTCACAGTTCCTGTTCTCAAGCCCCTGTTACAGTTCTGTTCTTCAATCACTGCTTTGTACAGTTCTGTCTTAAGACCCTGCTGTTGTCACAGTTCTTGTTCTTCAGAGTCACTGCTGTTTACAGTTCCTGTTCTTAGACTCTGCTGTTGTCGTTCTGTTCTTCAAGATCCTGCTGTTGTCCAGTTCCTGTTCTTCAAGACTACGCTTGTCACAGTTCTTGTTCTTAAGATCACTGTTGTTGTCACAGTTCTTGTTCTTCAAGACTCCTGCTGTTGTCCAGTTCTTGTTCTTAAGATCACTGTTGTTGTCACAGTTCTTGTTCTTCAAGACTCACTGCTGTTGTCACAGTTCTTGTTCTTCAAGATTCACTGCTGTTGTCACAGTTCTGTTCTCAAGATCACTGCTGTTGTCAGTTCTTGTTCTTCAGACTCACTGCTGTTGTCCAGTTCTGTTCTTCAAGACTCACTGCTGTTTCACAGTTCTGTTCTTCAAGACTCACTGCTGTTGTCACGTTCTGTTCTTCAAGACTCACTGCTGTTGTCACAGTTCTTGTTCTTCAGATCACTGCTGTTGTCAAGTTCTTGTTCTTCAAGACTCCTGCTGTTGTCACAGTTCTTGTTCTTCAAGACTCACTGCTGTTGTCACAGTTCTGTTCTTCAAGACTCACTGCTGTTGTCACAGTTCTTGTTCTTCAAGATCACTGCTGTTGTCACAGTTCTGTTCTTCAAGACTCACTGTGTTGTCCAGTTCTTGTTCTTCAAGAGTCACTGCTGTTGTCACAGTTCCTGTTCTTCAAGACTCACTGCTGTTGTCACAGTTCTTGTTCTTCAGACTCACTGCTGTTGTCACAGTTCTTGTTCTTCAAGACTCACTGCTGTGTCTCAGTTCTTGTTCTTAAGAGTCACTGCTGTTGTCACAGTTCTGTTCTTCAAGACTCCTGCTGTTGTCACAGTTTTGTTCTTCAAGACTCACTGCTGTTGTCACAGTTCTGTTCTTCAAGATCACTGCTGTTGTCACAGTTCTGTTCTTCAAGACTCACTGCTGTTGTCACAGTTCTTGTTCTTCAAGATCACTGCTGTTGTCACAGTTCTTGTTCTTCAAGACTCACTGCTGTTGTCAAGTTCTTGTTCTTCAAGATCACTGCTGTTGTCAGTTCTTGTTCTTCAAGATCACTGCTGTTGTCACAGTTCTTGTTCTTCAAGACTCACTGCTGTTGTCACAGTTCTTGTTCTTCAAGATCACTGCTGTTGTCACAGTTCCTGTTCTTCAGATCACTGCTGTTGTCACAGTTCTTGTTCTTCAAGACTCACTGCTGTTGTCACAGTTCTTGTTCTTCAAGACTCACTGCTGTTGTCACAGTTCTTGTTCTTCAAGACTCACTGCTGTTGTCACAGTTCTTGTTCTTCAAGAGTCACTGCTGTTGTCACAGTTCCTGTTCTTCAAGACTCACTGCTGTTGTCACAGTTCTTGTTCTTCAAGAGTCACTGCTGTTGTCACAGTTCTTGTTCTTCAAGACTCACTGCTGTTGTCACAGTTCTTGTTCTTCAAGAGTCACTGCTGTTGTCACAGTTCTTGTTCTTCAAGACTCACTGCTGTTGTCACAGTTCTTGTTCTTCGCTCTCATCACCTGGTCTTCCACTGTTGACTTGCTTCCGGCGAGACTTTTGGAACAGTTTTCATTCATATTTGGATTTCTATGATGTATCTTTCTCGATTTGTCACCCACTTCTTCTCTCCTGTGCATCTTCGTTTCTGGCTCTACTGCACACGTCTTTCCCATGCTCTTCCACTTCTATATTCTCTCTCTCTGTGAACCATAAGTTCTTCCATTGCGTCTTCTAGACGTGAAGTCGTCTTCCAGCTCCTCGCACCTTCCAGCCGGATGCTGTATTTTCTCATTCATCCACTTTCCCTCTGGTTCTCTTTATACTGTTATCGAGGATTCTCTCACCACTGCACAGTTTGCTGCTGCTGCTGCTACTGCTACTACTGCTACTACTGCTGCTACTACTGTTGCTACTGCTACTACTACTACTACTACTACTATCACCACCACCACCCATTCTCTACTTATCATCTCATTCCTGCCACTATATATACTCGTCTCTTAGTTATCTCTGTATTAGGACTGAAGAAGCCACTCTTGGCGAAACGTTTCCTCTAATAAATGTCCTGAACTGTACACAAGCGTCTTTTTCCACACCTTTTCTGAAAGTTAGTTTCCTCTTTCACATCCGCACCTCCTATCCTTGGCACCCAGGGCACCTCTCCTAGCGTTTGTTGTCTGAATCTTATGGTGAGTGCCAGGTCCAGTCTTGCTGGTTAGTACTCTTTCTCTCTGTGAATGTACTCATCAATTTTCCTGCTTTTCACTGGAGGTATCCTGCACCATCTGCCAAGCCTCTTGTGTTCATATGTGATGATTTAGGTTTCCAGATTTGGGCCAACCTCTCTAGAATATTTCTCGCCCACGTTCTGAAGAGTACAGTTCGAGGGACTTCAAGCGCTTCCAGTGCTTGACTGAGTTTATATGAGCTGTGATGGTTCTCTCTTCATTTTCCGGCTCAGTAATTTTCCATCCTAAAGAGAACAAGTGACTTGAAGGGTCGTCACTGGCTTGGCATCCCGTGTTTTGAAAGTTTTAGTTATCCAACTTATTAATTTTCCTTGCAGCTGCGATAGTGACATTGTTGTGTTCTTTGAACGTGAGATCTGACATCATTACTTCCAGGTCTCTCACATTAGTCCTGCTCTCTGTTCAGTGGTTTGAGTTTATCTTTACTCTGAATTTATTTTTATTTCCTCAATTTTCCATAATGTAGAACATCATATTGTTATAAGCGGCCCATTGAAAGCCTCGGTTCATATCAGCTTGGAGGTTCGATGTCTTCTATAGATGCAACTTTCATACAGATTCTCTTATCGTCTGCAAAGGATGATACATGCTATGGTTTATGTCTGTGTCTATGTCACGTATGAGAAAGAGAAGGTGGGAGGAAGGCGAGTATCATGTAGCAGCTTCTGATTTTACTTTATTTACTTTTTGGGTTCTATTAGTTAGAAGTTAAATATCACCTACCCACGTCTCTAGTTATTCCCTTTTAGCGCATCTTGAGAACAATTATCCCATGGTCGTACTTGCCATAGACTTTAGCGAAGACAATGTGTAATACATGTGCATTTTGTTTGTCTTCCAGTCTATCCAAGATTGTAGCAGTTGTGAGAGGCAGGAGTGACCTGTTGTGAACCCATGTTGACCTGGGTTGTACAACTGCTGCAGTTCCATGTGACTGACAGACTTGCGTCATAAAACCTTTTCAAAGAGCTTGAAAATGTGGAATGTCAGTGCTGCCGGTCTATATATTTTTTTTGCCATTGCTTTACTGCCAGCATCGTGGAATGGGACAATATCAGTGGTTTTTTAATGACTGTGGGATGAGTCCAGTCTCTAGGCTCCTCCACACAATATTTAATGCACGTGATACCGACCTCTTGTCATTCTTGATGAATATGGAGTTGCAAGAGTGTGGTCCCGGGGCAGAGACTACTGGCATGTATTCAATAGCTTCCTCATAATCAAGTGAGGTTAATTCACTGAGTGTGAAGATGTCTGAAGTCTTGTTTATGAAGAACTTATTAAGGAGGTCAGTCTTTACTCTGACTCACTGAACACTAAGTCATACTGTGACTTTAATATTTTGCTTCTTTCTTTATTGTCTTCAGTTTATGTTCAGTTGACTGTAATGAAAGACCCGATACTGAACGTTGTTGTTCTTCCTGGATTCTGAATAGAAGAAGTACTTTAGATTTCTCTCAGTTTCATTTATGACTTTGTGCTTCCTCACTCTCTCCCTTGGACTCTTGAGTGACTCGTTCAGTGGGACTCTGAGTGACTCGTTCAGTTGGACTCTGAGTGACTCGTTCAGTTGGACTCTGAGTGACTCGTTCAGTGGGACTCTGAGTGACTCGTTCAGTTGGACTCTAAGTGACTCGTTCAGTGGGACTCTGAGTGACTCGTTCAGTTGGACTCTGAGTGACTCGTTCAGTTGGACTCTTGAGTGACTCCTTCAGTGGGACTCTGAGTGACTCGTTCAGTTGGACTCTGAGTGACTCGTTCAGTTGGACTCTGAGTGACTCGTTCAGTGGGACTCTGAGTGACTCTTTCAGTTGGGACTCATTTCTCAATCAAATCATAACACGTGCTTCCGAAAGTCTGTCACATTTGAGTTCCTTGTCCCACTTGCACCTTCTCTCCCTAGTTGAAGTGGTGGTGATGGAGGTACTAGAACTAGTGAAGACCTAGTTGAAGTGGTGGTGATGGAGGTACTAGAACTAGTGAAGACCTAGTTGAAGTGGTGGTGATGGAGGTACTAGAACTAGTGAAGACCTAGTTGAAGTGGTGGTGATGGAGGTACTAGAACTAGTGAAGACCTAGTTGAAGTGGTGGTGATGGAGGTACTAGAACTAGTGAAGACCTAGTTGAAGTGGTGGTGATGGAGGTACTAGAACTAGTGAAGACCTAGTTGAAGTGGTGTGATGGAGGTACTAGAACTAGTGAAGACCTAGTTGAAGTGGTGGTGATGGAGGTGCTAGAACTAGTGAAGACCTAGTTGAAGTGGTGGTGATGGAGGTACTAGAACTAGTGAAGACCTAGTTGAAGTGATGGTGATGGGTACTAGAACTAGTGAAGACCTGTTGAAGTGGTGGTGATGGAGGTACTAGAACTAGTGAAGACCTAGTTGAGTGGTGGTGATGGAGGTACTAGAACTAGTGAAGACCTAGTTGAAGTGGTGGTGATGGAGGTACTAGAACTGTGAAGACCTAGTTGAAGTGGTGGTGATGGAGGTACTAGAACTCGTGAAGACCTAGTTGAAGTGGTGGTGATGGAGGTACTAGAACTAGTGAAGACCTAGTTGAAGTGGTAGTGATGGAGGTACTAGAACTAGTGAAGACCTAGTTGAAGTGGTGGTGATGGAGGTACTAGAACTAGTGAAGACCTAGTTGAAGTGGTGATGATGAGTACTAGAACTAGTGAAGACCTAGTTGAAGTGGTGGTGATGGAGGTACTAGAACTAGTGAAGACCTAGTTGAAGTGGTGGTGATGGAGGTACTAGAACTAGTGAAGACCTAGTTGAAGTGGTGGTGATGGAGGTACTAGAACTAGTGAAGACCTAGTTGAAGTGGTGGTGATGGAGGTACTAGAACTCGTGAAGACCTAGTTGAAGTGGTGGTGATGGAGGTACTAGAACTCGTGAAGACCTAGTTGAAGTGGTGGTGATGGAGGTACTAGAACTAGTGAAGACCTAGTTGAAGTGGTGGTGATGGAGGTACTAGAACTAGTGAAGACCTAGTTGAAGTTGTGGTGATGGAGGTACTAGAACTCGTGAAGACCTAGTTGAAGTGGTGGTGATGGAGGTACTAGAACTAGTGAAGACCTAGTTGAAGTGGTAGTGATGGAGGTACTAGAACTAGTGAAGACCTAGTTGAAGTGGTGATGATGGAGGTACTAGAACTAGTGAAGACCTAGTTGAAGTGGTGGTGATGGAGGTACTAGAACTAGTGAAGACCTAGTTGAAGTGGTGATGATGGAGGTACTAGAACTAGTGAAGACCTAGTTGAAGTGGTGGTGATGGAGGTACTAGAACTAGTGAAGACCTAGTTGAAGTGGTGGTGATGGAGGTACTAGAACTAGTGACGTAGAGGTGCCCATCCGTTCATTATAACTGCCCATATCTTCATTACAGCTGCTCAAACCTTCATTACAGCTGCTCACACCTTCATTACAGCTGCTTAAACATTCATTACAGCTGTCCACACCTTCATTACAGCTGCTCACGCATAATGAAGGTGTGAACAGCTGTAATGACGGTGTGGACAGCTGTAATGAAGGTTTGAGCAGCTGTAATGGTGTGAGCAGCTGTAATGAAGGTTTGAGTAGCTGTAATGCAGGGGTGTGCAGCTGTAATGAAGGGGTGTGCAGCTGTAATGAAGGGGTGTGCAGCTGTAATGAAGGGGTGGGCAGCACAGCTGCTCACGCCTTCATTACAGCTGGCAACAGGTGTACCACACCCGGAGGGTTCTGATGGAGAGGTTTCCTAGAGGTGAGGAAAAGCTTTCTATGGAGAGAATTAAGAATGTAGAGAGTTTGAGAAAGTGCATATATTCTCCGCTATTATAATGGTAATCTGAAGCTCATTTGTCTTGCAAAGCAGGTGGTGGTAACACTGTGTTGCTGGTGTGGTAACACTGTGTCTCTGGTGTGGTAAAACTGTGTTGCTGGTGTGATAACACTGTGAGGCTGGTGTGGTAACACTGTGAGACTGGTCTGCTAACCCTGTGAGGCTGGTTTGGTAACACTGTGTTGCTGGTGTGGTAACACTGTGAGACTGGTGTGGTACCATTGTGAGGCTAGTGTAGTAACACTGTGAGGCTGCTGTGGTAATATTGTGTTGCTGGTGTAGTAACACTGTGAGACTAGTGTGGTAACACTGTGAGACTGGTGTGGTAACGCTGCGAGGCTAGTGTGGTAACACTGTGAGGCTGGTGTGGTAACACTGTGTTGCTGGTGTGGTAACACTGTGAGCCTGGTGTTATAACATTGTGTGGCTAGTGTGGTAACACTGTGAGGCTGGTGTGGTAACACTGTGAGGATGGTGAGGTAACACTAAGAGGTTGGTGTGGTAACACTAAGAGGTTGGTGTGGTAACACTGTGAGGCTGGTGTGATAACATTGTGAGGCTGGTGTGGTAACATTGTGAGGCTGTTCTGGTAACACTGTGAGGTTGGTGTGGTAACACTGTGAGGTTGGTATGATAACATTGTGAGGATATTGTGGTAATACTGTGAGGCTGGTGTTGTAACACTGTGAGGCTGGTTTGTAACACTGTGAGGCTGGTATTGTGACACTGTGAGGTGATGTTGTAACACTGTGAGGCTGGTGTTGTAACACTGAAAGGCTGGTGTTGATGCTATGGGCTGGTTTGTAACACTGTGAGACTGGTGTTGTAACACTGTGAGGCTGGTGTTGTAACTGTGGACTGGTGTTATGTGAGGCGGGTGTTGTAACACTGTAAGGACTGGTGTTTAGTACTGTGAGGCTGGTGTTGTAACACTGTGAGACTGGTGTTGTAACACTGTGAGGCTGTTGTTGTAATACTGTGAGGCTGTGTTGTAACTGGAGGCTGTGTTGTAACACTGTGAGGCTGGTGTTGCCAACACTGTGAGACTGGTGTTGTAACACTGTGGAGGTTAACACTGTAGGCTGGTGTTGTAACACTGCAGAGACTGGTGTTGCAACACTGTGAGGACTGTTGTTGTAATACTGTGAGGCTGGTGTTGTAACACTGTGGGCTGTGTTGTAACACTGTGAGGCTGGTGTTGTAACACTGTGAGCTGGTGTTGTAATACTGTGAGGCTGGTGTTGTAACACTGTGAGGCTGGTGTTGTAACACTGTGAGGGCTGGTGTTGTAACACTGTAGAGGCTGGTGTTGTAATACTGTGAGGCTGGTGTTGTAACACTGTGAGGCTGGTGTTGTAATACTGTGAGGCTGGTGTTGTAATACTGTGAGGCTGGTGTTGTAATACTGTGAGGCTGGTGTTGTAACACTGTGAGGCTGGTGTTGTAACACTGTGAGGCTGGTGTTGTAACACTGTGAGACTGGTGTTGTAACACTGTGAGGCTGGTGTTGTAACACTGTGAGGCTGGTGTTGTAATACTGTGAGGCTGGTGTTGTAATACTGTGAGGCTGGTGTTGTAACACTGTGAGGCTGGTGTTGTAACACTGTGAGGCTGGTGTTGTAACACTGTGAGACTGGTGTTGTAACACTGTGAGGCTGGTGTTGTAATACTGTGAGGCTGGTGTTGTAATACTGTGAGGCTGGTGTTGTAACACTGTGAGGCTGGTGTTGTAATACTGTGAGACTGGTGTTGTAACACTGTGAGGCTGAGTGTTGTAATACTGTGAGGCTGGTGTTGTAACACTGTGTAAAGGACTGGTTTGTTGTAACACTGTGAGGCTGGTGTTGTAATACTGTGAGGCTGGTGTTGTAACACTGTGAGGCTGGTGTTGTAATACTGTGAGGCTGGTGTTGTAATCTGTGAGGCTGGTGTTGTAATACTGTGGGCTGGTGTTGTAACACTGTGAGGCTGGTGTTGGAACACTGTGAGGCTGGTGTTGTAACACTGTGAGACTGTGTTGTAACACTGTGAGGCTGGTGTTGTAACACTGTGAGGCTGGTGTTGTAATACTGTGAGGCTGGTGTTGTAACACTGTGAGAGCTGGTGTTGTAACACTGTGAGGCTGGTGTTGTAACACTGTGAGACTGGTGTTGTAACACTGTGAGACTGGTGTTGTAATACTGTGAGGCTGGTGTTGTAAACTGTGAGGCTGGTGTTGTAACACTGTGAGGCTGGTGTTGTAATACTGTAGAGACTGGTGTTGTAACACTGTGAGGCTGGTGTTGTAATACTGTGAGACTGGTGTTGTAACACTGTAGAGACTGGTGTTGTAACACTGTGAGGCTGGTGTTGTAACACTGTGAGGCTGGTGTTGTAATACTGTGAGGCTGAGTGTTGTAACTACTGTGAGGCTGGTGTTGTAACACTGTGAGGCTGGTGTTGTAACACTGTGAGGCTAGTGTTGTAACACCATGGAGACTGTGTTGTAACACTGTGAGGCTGGTGTTGTAACACTGTAGGCTAGTGTTGTAATGCTGTGAGGCTGGTATTGTAATGCATGAGGCTGGTATTTGTAACACTGTGAGGCTGAGTGTAACACTGCTGAGGCTGGTGTTGTAACACTGTGGGCTGAGTATTTGTAATACTGTAAGGGCTGAGTATTGTAAGCACTGTGAGGCTGGTGTTGTAACACTGTAGAGGGCTGGGTGTTGTAACACTGCTATGCAGGTTGGTGTAAGTAACATTGTGTTGCTGGTGTAGCAGCACTACAGCCAGCCATGTGCTCCTGCCCTGCCTTCCACACCCTTTGTCGCACCAACCTCCCACCGGAGGGTTGGGTGGTATTCAATGCAGATGGAATAACAAATAAGATTAGGAATAGCAAGAACAAAATGGTGAGGCATCCCTGGACATCAGAGCACTCACAGAATAGCTCACAGGGATGATAACTGATGCAATCTTCAAATGGATATCAAGATGCTGAGGAAAGACAGAAGAGCAAAGGGAAGGAGGAGATTCAACTGCTCATCAAAAACCAGTGGGACACAGAAATGGTAGGAATGGACAGACGGGAAGCAGACGAGCAATTGTGCGAACACTTCCAGACTGGGGTCCAAGGTGACATTAACGTGATGTACACAACCCACCGCACCTAAACAGCACGAGACCAAGACAAGAGCATGGTAGTGCAACCTTTGGCAATAGTGGATACACTAGCCATGAGTGGCCAAAGATGGGCTCACATAGGTAGGGCAAAATTACATGTCATGGGGATATCAATCACAAGGGAATTGAGTAGAGAAAACCTAGAGCCACATGGGGACCAGAAACTTGGGAGAACTAAGATGCTGGAGACAATATTGGAAAGCTTCATGCAACAACATGTGGGGATACAACCAGAAAGAGAAGAGAGAGAATGTTCAAGGTTCATTCATATTCACCTTGTACAGTTCAAACATATTGAATATCACATGTAAGACCCTTGGCGCTAGTGATCACAACGTCCTGATTTTTTGAATACCATTTGGAGTTAACAGTAGACTATGAAGCAGCACAAGAAGGATGGGAAGACAAGCTTCAAAAAGAATTACACAGGTGAGGAAGACAGTAAATTAAATGATGGAACAAGTATCCGCTAGAAGGTGCAAAGGATGCAGGAGGAGAAGTTCATACTTAGGGGTAACAAAAATACAAAAACCAGAAGTGAACCCATGGTATACCATGGTGTAAAGGCAACATGGTGTGTTTTAAAAAGTATGGAAAAGTATAGAGGCAAGGATTCAAGAAAACAAGGAGTTGAGCAGAACCCAGAAAAGAAATATGCAGAGATAAGGAGAGAGAGAGAGAGAGAGAGAGAGAGAGATAACAGGCAATGTATTAATGACATAGCATCAAAGGCAAATCTGAACCAAAGTTGTTAAGCTTAGTCATTAGAGAGGAAAGAAACAACAGTAGGGACAAGGTGATCAGGATGAGAAGAAGGGCTGACAAGCAGTGACCAAGAAGTATAAAAGAGACTTAACAAAAGATTTAGGGAAATTGTGCAAAGTAGAGACAGATATGCTTCCTGAAGCCAGGGTGAGTAGGTCACCCAGTAAGTGATTGATATACTGCACTGTGGATGAGGTGGAGAAACTGCTAGGTGAACTAGATACCTCAGGTAGTGAGCCCAGATAACATATCTCCTTGGGTCCTGAGAGAGGCAGATGCTTGTGTGTGCCACGGAGCAATCTTCAATAAATCTTTTGAAAAGGCAATTCCTAGAGGAGGTTAGGACACTGAACTTTTTGGTATGCAAAGTCTGTGGAGAAGATTATAAGGAAAGAGTGGTGGAACACATAGAAATAATTAGGGCTCATAAGACAATCACCAGAGATGGAAATCTGTCACAAATCAGCAGGTTTTATGACGAGGAAACAGAAGTTAGACAGAGAGGATTTAGGTACATTGCATCTTTTTGGAGTGTACGAATGGCACGACACAGTGCCACACAGGAGACTGATTCAAAAAATTTGAGGAGCGAGCAGGAATAGCAGGAAAATACTTAATGAATCAAAGAATACCTGACAGGAAGGAAACAGCGATTGTTGGTACGCGGAAGTGTCAGGTGGGTCCAGGTGTCGAGTGGGGTTCGACAAAAATCGTCCTAGGTCCGATGCCCTTTCTTGGGAAATATGAATGATATGATGAAAAATGGAAATTTAGAAATTTTCCTGTTCGTGATGAAAGAAACTAATGTGGAGAATACAAGCGGACGGGGATTAGGAAAGATTATAAAAGGGTCTGGATAGGATGGATAAAAAAACCGCAGACGGAGTACAGGCGGGGATCAGGAACTTCAAACTTCCCCGGGAAAATGATCTTGGGGTAAGCATTTTACCAAAACCCTCTCCTGAGAAGAACATCAATCAAATACCCCCTGCAGCATTTGGGCGCCCCAGCAAATCCCGTGAATAGCATTTCGATATCTAAATAAAAGTCATTCGCGACACTGTACGTCACTTACATAAGACCCATAATGAAGTATGCAGCACAAGTATTGAACCCCCCCTAGTCAAACACGTCAAAAATTTGGGAAAGTGCAAAAGGGTTTTCAAGAAGGGGGAGTCCCCGGCTGAGGGTGTATGTCTCATGAGGAGGGTTAAGGAAACTCAACCTGATGACACTAGGTAATAGGAGGGGTGGGGGGAAAATGTTTAAAGATGTATAAAAAACTGGGGGAATTTACAAGGGTGGACAGGCTAGGAAAGTTTCAGGATGGGGCACAGGAACAAGGGGGCCCAACTAAAATTGAAAAATTTAGATGTTAGGAAGTAATTTTTTTTGCCTGAGAGTTATCAGGAAGTGGAATATCTGGAGAGTTAAGTAGTGGAGGTAAAAAACCATACATAGTTATAAAAAAAAGTTATGATAAGGCTCCAGGAGGGAAAAAGTGACCCCCTTTTAGTGGTTGGCGAAGAGGCAGGCCCAGGGCTTTTGATTTGACCCCTGCAACCACATGAAGATGAGTACATATAGGTGATTGAGTAAAACACACACACACTCTCTCACACCTTCTCTCTCCCCACAAGCACACTCTACTCTCTCTCTATCTCTCTACCTTGTCTCTTTTGTTTTCCCTTCCCATCCCTCTCTCTCCTTCTTTCTCTTTTCCTTCCCCCCTTCCCCCCTTTTCCCTCCACCCCCTTTCCCCCCTCTTTCTCCCACTCCCCTGTCCCCCCCCCTTTTCCCCTCTCCCCCTTAACCCCTACACTTCCCCAAACACAAAATCTACATCAAAAAGGCTCTCATAGGGGAACCCCAACGGCCCAGGGATCAGAGAAACGGCCAAGTAGAGAAAATGGATGGAAGAGCAAATGAACAGGATGGATCAAGAGTGGGAGAGCAAACTAGGTGGGGTCGCTGTAAAAATGGAGAAAGGATGGGGCATGGCTTGGGGGGGAAATTGGGGGGGAGGCTGGAGGGGGAAGAAAAAAAGGGGATTAACAAAAAAAAGATGCAGTAGCCAGGATAAATTTTTTAGAATGGGGTAAATAGTTAAAGAGAGTTTCGGGGAGTATCCCCCAGAGGGAATTGCATCTGAAAGCTGGTACACCCAAAAAACCGGGCCCCCAGGGAAAGGGAAAGGGGGGAAAACCCCCAAAAAGCCCTATCACCCCCCAAAAAGGGGGGCCCGGGAAGGGGGGGAAGGGGCGGCTGGGGGGGGGGGGTTTTTGGGGGGGGGGGGGGAGGCATGTGAAGGTAAAGAGGGGGATAAACATGCAGTGGCACGGGGGGCCCCAAGAGCTGGGGGAAAAAACACTGGGGAAACACAAAGGACAGGCAATGGGTGGGAGGCAGAGGGAGGGGTCGGGGTTTTTATTCACGGGCTCCAGGAGAGCAAATTGGACACACACGGGGAAAAACGGGGAGGAAAGACAGGAGATTAAAAAAATCATCAGAGAAATAGGTGAAGGGGGAAAGTCTGGATAGAAAATTTTTTAGAGCATAGGGGGGTATGGGGGAAAGGGGAAAAAGAGCCCCCCCCAAATTTTATTTTCGGGAAAAAAATTTAAAAGGGGCCCCCCAAAAGGGAAAAAACGGCGCAGGAACCCCCCAAAACAAGGGGGTGTTCCTGGGGCTGGGACAGAACGGCTTTTTAGGGAGGGGGGAAAAAGGGAAAGGGGGAAAAAAGGAAAAAGAATCGGGGGAATGGGAGGGGAAAGGGAGCAAGGGGGAAGGAGCAAAAAAAGCAAACATAGACACATCCCCAAACCCCCAAAAACCAAAAACACACCCACCCCGACACAGACCAAAACCCCCACTTACAGCCCCCCCCTCACACTACAGGGGAAACCCCCAGCCTCCGGGGGGCCCCACCCCCCACAGCCCCCCCAAAAATGGGGGGAGGAAACTGAAGGTGTGGAAAACCCAAAGCTGATGGAAAAATGAAAATGGGGGAGAGGCACGAAAAAAGTCAAAAGGCATCCCCGGGCATCAGGGGCCCCCCTTTTTAAACCAAGCCCACAGGGATGAAAAGTGCCATCTTTCCATTTGGGATATCAGACCCCGGGGAAAAACAGGGGAAAAAAGGGGGGGGGGAGGAGGGCACTGTTGATAAAAAAAGGATGGGTTTTTTTAAAAGGGGTGGAGAGGAGACAGAGGAGAAAAAAAAGATTATATAATGGAACGTTTTTTGGGGGCCGGGGGCCCCCAAAGGGGGGTAAAAGAGATGTATAACCCCCCCCCAAAAACAGCAGGAGGCCAAAAAAGGTATGAAAAAATAACAGACGAATTGCCACACGGGGAAAAGGGCCGGGAAGGGGGATTTAACAGGGGGGTTTTTGATCAGGGGAAATTTAACCACAAGGAAATGGGGTTGGAGAACTTAGGCCCTGAGGGCCAAGAACGTGGAGGGTTAAGATGATGGAAGGGGTACGGGAAAAAAACTTTTTACCAAAAAGAAAGGGGGGCACTACCAGAGAGAGAGGGGAGGATGACCCCGCGGGCTGGGAAAAGTTTTTTTCCCCCCCGAAGCGCCCGATATCGAGGACATCACACGTGAAAGACCCGCTTTTGATCAAAGGTTTTAAGCTTCAATTTCATAGTAAGGACAAGGGGTTAAAAGGGGAAAGGGGCCCGGGGAATTAAGAAACTACAAAAAGGGGGCTATGTAGGCAAAGAACTTTTCCCGCATGGGGTTTTTTTGGGGGGGGGGGGCCCCCCAGGAAGTCAGTAAACGAGATGATGGCTTTGGGGGGAACAGGAATAATAAAAACCCGGATGGCCCCTGGTTCCCCCAAAAAGGGGTGGGGAACCCCAAAAAAAAGTGTGCCGGGGGGGAAAGGAAGGGATAAAAGGGGGAAGGATGGGGGAAAAAAAGGGGGCCGTAGACCCCCGAAACCAGTAGGGGGGCAGGGAAGGGGGGCCCCAAAAACAATACGAGAATGACATAGCAGTGAAAGCCAAATCTGCCCCAAAAAGGGTGTTGTACAGCCCATCAGGAGGGGAAAAAAAGTCAAGGACCGGGAATCAGGCTGAGGAAGGAAGGGGGGGGGCCCCCAAAACATGACCCCCGGGGAAAAAGGGGG
Source organism: Cherax destructor (assembly GCA_009830355.1). Classification (NCBI taxonomy): domain Eukaryota; kingdom Metazoa; phylum Arthropoda; class Malacostraca; order Decapoda; family Parastacidae; genus Cherax; species Cherax destructor. The sequence continues at coordinate 940 of WNWK01033438.1, read as the reverse complement.
GCCCATGAGAAAATTTTTAAAAAGTGTAGAAAGGGGGAAAGGGCCCCAGATAGGCGGGGGGTGGGTTCCCATCAGGTGTTGGGCACAATACATCAACTGGGGAGGGGAAAAAAAGAGGCTTTTTAAGCAAAACAAATACCTCAAACGCCCAAAAAGGGGGGCCCCCTAACATTTTCAATGGATCCTGAGAGGGGGCAGAGGCGCCATGTAAAACCCCCCCCAACAATCTTCAAAAAATCCATCGAAACAGGCCGACTACCTGAGGGGGGGAAAACAGCAAATATAGTCCCAATTTTTAAAAAAAAGGGGGCAGGGGGGATGTAAACACCACCCAGAGGCTGTTTCAAACTGCCCGGACTATGGTGCTGCCCTCATAGGCCTATTGTCGGGGGGGGTCAGCCATGCTTCTCTTCACCAACACGGCCCACCTCCCGAAACAGCATCTCCCACAGAAAGGGCCCCCGGGGGCCCCGCACCTGTCCCCACACCTACACCTTGCCATTAATAAAAATGAGTCTAGTCATTTGCCGATTTCTGCACCTACCCACCATTCTAATGCCCAAAGTAAAAAAAAGAAAAATTTGGGGCTTAACAGTGGTGACAGCAGTGGTTCACGGCGAGTGTAGGGGGGGACCCACCGGGCCCCCCCCCCATCATCCGACCGCCGGGGGTATCTAGGTCATCTTTGGCTTATGCATCATCCGTAACTCCCGGGGGCGTGGGGGGCCCGAGTCGGAAACATCGTCCCCCATTTTTTTCCCCCAAAAACGCGACATAAGGGGGCATTCCAGCCCCCAGCCCCTTTTTGAGTCACCCCCGGGGGTTTTTTTTTCCTATTCTACAACCCCCGGGATTTCCTACATCCTTCTGCATCCCCGCGTCTCAGCCCCTTCCCACAGCCACAAGAGACCCAAAAGGGAGGAGGGGGGGTTTTGGGGGG
>WNWK01033437.1:12500-21157 GCA_009830355.1 Cherax destructor | reverse complement strand
TTTTTCAAATTAAAAATTAAAAACCCCTACTCTTTCCAGCCTTAATCCCATCCATCACCGGGGATTACGCTTATCCTTGGTGTTTTTCGTTTTTCCCCCGGTTGAGCTTTTTGAGCGACATTCCATCCTTGTCCGATCATCGTGATGCACATTGCATTCGCTATTATGTTCGCTCTCTGACCTCCCAATCCTTCCATGTATGGATTGTCACAGATGTTATAGACGCTCGTTATTTGTTCTCGCCCCTGTTTACTTCGCCCCTTTCTCTTCGTCTGCATTCACTCTTGTCTTCCTTCAGCTTCCGCCTTTATATGTTCATGTGTTCCCCCTTTCCTCTACCCCTTGGGGAAGTTCCTGTGTCCGTGTCTGTTCTTTTCCCTTTTACCTTGCGCAAACCCCAACTACCTATGGCGGTTTCCCGCTCTTTCTTTCAGACCTTTTCCGTTCTCATTCCCATGCCATCGCATTTCACCGATGGTTCAAAGTCATCTGACGGCGTCGGATTCGCAGCAGTGTTTCCGGACAGCGTCGTCCCGAGGGCATCTATTACCCTCGGCTAGCATAACGGCTGAATATGCCATTCTTGTGGCACTTATCCGTATTGCATCTATGCCTGTATCACCATTTGTGGTCGTTTCAGACTCCTTAGTGCTTACAGGCTACCCGTAAAATTGATACACTTCACCCCTAGTTCTTCGTATCCACCTTTCGTTACGCGTATCTTTGAAGCATAAATATATTGTCTTTTGTTGGGTCCCTGGTCATGTTGACGAAAGGGCAATGAACGCAGACACTGCTGCGCGGTCAGGTACTTGACCTTCCAGTTTCATATAGAGGTGTTCCTTTCACAGACTATGTTGCGGTCATTGCTACCCACCTTCGCACCCGTTGGCAACAACGCTGGTCTGACCTGCTGAATAACAAACTTCATTCTAATAAACCGGTTATAGGTTTCTGGCCTTCTTCTTGTCACCAATGTCGAGGTTGGGAGACTACACTCTCCCGTCTTCGCATCGGCCACACTCGTCTTGCTCACGGGTATCTCATGGAGAGGCTCCCTGCCCCTCTCTGTGAGCATTGTCAGGTTCCAGTGTCTGTTCGACATATTCTGCTGGACTGCCTACTCTATCAACGAGCACGCAGAATTTACCTCCAACGACGTCTTCGCTCTGCGGCCCTTTCTTTACCTTCCCTTCTTGCAGATGGACCCTCCTTTAATCCTGACTATCTTGTTGACTTTTTGACAGAAAATGACTTACTACACAAACTCTGAAGATTATACCTCTAGCACCTCCCTCAGTCCCTTCTACCTCGATCTCTTGCTACCCTCTATCCCTGCACTATACACCGTCATACTGCACTCCATACCCTACTAATCGTCCATCTCCCTCTTACAACCCACTCTCCCTGCATCCTACAATAACCTGAAGCGCTGTATAACCCCTGTGGTTTAGCGCTTCTATTTGATTATAATAATAATAATGACCCCATGTTGTTGTACAGTCACCTCAGGAAGAAAACAGTCAAGGACCAGGTAATCAGGCTGAGGAAGGAAGGAGGGGAGACGGAGAGGTGGGGTACACCAACAAGTGCTGGACACGATACATACAACCGAGGAAGAGGCGAAGAGGCTGCTAAGCAAACTAGATACCTCAAAGCCGATGGGGCCGGATATCATCTCTCCATGGGTCCTGAGAGAGAGAGAGAGAGAGAGAGAGAGAAAGAGAGCAGAGGCGCTATGTGTACCCCTAACAACAATCTTCCACACATCTATAGAAACAGGGCGATTACCCGAGGTATGGACGACAGCAAATGTAGTCCCAGATTTTAAAAAAGGAGACAGACACGCAGAATTAAACTACAGACCAGTGTCAATGACATGTATTGTATGCCTAGTCATGTAGAAGATTATCAGGAGAAGAGTGGTGGACCACGGTAAGTTTTTCCCCACCTTCCAGTATCATTGGTAATATGTTATCAGGCTCCATGATTTTTTGTGTGTCCGACTAGTTTAGTAGTTTCATTGGTAAATAAATGCATTCTACCCAATATCTACTGATTATCTCTTTCGACCCTGTTTTTCGGAACTATCTCTGTTTTCCGGAACTATCTCTGTTTTTCGGAACTATCTCTGTTTTCCGGAACTATCTCTGTTTTCCGGAACTATCTCTGTTTTCCGGAACTATCTCTGTTTTCCGGAACTATCTCTGTTTTCCGGAACTATCTCTGTTTTCCGGAACTATCTCTGTTTTCCGGAACTATCTCTGTTTTCCAGAACTATCTTTGTTTTCCGGAACTATCTTTGTTTTCCGGAACTATCTCTGTTTTCCGGAACTATCTCTGTTTTCCGGAACTATCTCTGTTTTCCGGAACTATCTCTGTTTTCCGGAACTATCTCTGTTTTCCGGAACTATCTCTGTTTTCCGGAACTATCTCTGTTTTCCGGAACTATCTCTGTTTTCCGGAACTATCTCTGTTTTCCGGAACTATCTCTGTTTTCCGGAACTATCTGTTTTTTACGGAGCTATCTCTGTTTTTTACGGAGCTATCTCTGTTTTCTGAGACTATCTCTGTTTTCTGAGACTATCTCTGTTTTCCGAGACTATCTCTGTTTTCCGGAACTATCTCTGTTTTCCGGAACTATCTCTGTTTTCCGGAACTATCTCTGTTTTCCGGAACTATCTCTGTTTTCCGGAACTATCTCTGTTTTCCGGAACTATCTCTTGTTTTCCGGAACTATCTCTTGTTTTCCGGAACTATCTCTGTTTTCCGGAACTATCTCTGTTTTCCGGAACTATCTCTGTTTTCCGGAACTATCTCTGTTTTCCGGAACTATCTCTGTTTTCCGGAACTATCTCTGTTTTCCGGAACTATCTCTGTTTTCCGGAACTATCTCTGTTTTCCGGAACTATCTCTGTTTTCCGGAACTATCTCTGTTTTCCGGAACTATCTCTGGTTTCCGGAACTATCTCTGGTTTCCGGAACTATCTCTGGTTTCCTCACTGAATATCCTCTTAAATCTTCTTAGCTCCTCTCAAGCTCTTCTGTCATTTTCTGTGAGTATTTCTCCATCCCTCTTATTACTTGGCATTGTTCGGTAAACTTCCTTCTTATGTGACTGTATAATTGGTTCGACTTTGATTTGGCATTCACTGCTATGTAATACTCTATATAATGTTCTGCTTCTCCTCTTATCCTCGTACATTCATTACTTATTGTTCTGATTGCCTTTGTGTTCTCTGTCGTCTTCTGTGTTCTGAACTTTTTCCATTTTTGCACCTTCGTTTGGCGCCTCTGCAGTAGGATTGTACATTATCTATATCTTGCTGTTGTTTCTAGACACTTTCTAGTAAAGAGATCCTTCATAATGTGGGTTGCCTGTTCATTTAATTCCCTGTCCCACTGGAATCCATTTGGTAAATATCTCATCTCCCCATTGTTCCCTTTTCTAAATTCTGGTTTATGATTTGTACATCTTTCTGTTCAATTCACTTCTACTAAGTACTATTCAGAGATGAGCACCATGGGGTCATAAGCTCCCAGAGGTACGCCATATTCAATTTCGTTTAGGTCAAGATTCACTAAATATGAAAAACCATTCTTTGACATGATGGATCATTAAATTTTCCATAATTTCCTCCATCATTCTTATGACATCATTCTTATGAATATCACCTACAATCAATAGTTTTGTTATGGCCTCACTTGCCCTCTATACCATTTGTTCTAAAATCTGAATCATGGCTCAAGGGGTTATAACTGTTGCTATTTCTTCTACTATACATTGTAGTTATTTAAGTTACCAGTGTCTATATTTCTCATCTCCTCAAAACTGTACTAATTCCTTATCACTAGTGCCACCCCCACCTCATCTGATCTTTCTCTTCTCACTATTAGATACCATTCTGGGATTAATACATTTGTTAGCATTTCAGAAAGATTTGTCTCTGCGATAGCTATGATTTCTAGTTGCTACTCTGTCCTTTAGTATATCATTTTTGTTTATGATATCTGCATTTGTATGTCACACTGATACTTTTATGTCTTTTTTCTGGGACTTCTGCGTTTGTGACTGGCAGGAATTTAAGTGAGAGAGAGGGAATCTGTGTAGCTAGCATGAAAGATAGAGATAGAAAATTATACCATTAGAACTGGTGGAGAGAGAGAGAGAGAGAGAGAGAGAGAGAGAGAGAGGGAGAGGGAGGGAGGGAGGGAGGGAGGAAGGAAGGAAGGAAGGAAGGAAGGAAGGAAGGAAATAAAGGAATACAATTGTGAGTGAGATTAGGAGAAACTTGCTGCACAATTAGTCTAGTTTTTACATTAGTGTAGGTAGGGAAAAAGGGCTTTGCCTTAACTTTTTCATTAACTTTTAGAAGTTCCATCTCCTTACTGTTACAAGTTCCTCATTGTTTGATTCCTCTCTCCCAGCACCCACCACAGCCAGCTCATCCCCAGCACCCACCACAGCCAGCTCATCCCCAGCACCCACCACAGCCAGCTCATCCCCAGCACCCACCACAGCCAGCTCATCCCCAGCACCCACCACAGCCAGCTCATCCCCAGCACCCACCACAGCCAGCTCATCCCCAGCACCCACCACAGCCAGCTCCTCCCCAGCACCCACCACAGCCAGCTCCTCCCCAGCACCCACCACAGCCAGCTCCTCCCCAGCACCCACCACAGCCAGCTCCTCCCCAGCACCCACCACAGCCAGCTCATCCCCAGCACCCACCACTGCCAGCTCATCCCCAGCACCCACCACTGCCAGCTCATCCCCAGCACCCACCACAGCCAGCTCATCCCCAGCACCCACCACAGCCAGCTCATCCCCAGCACCCACCACAGCCAGCTCATCGCCCATTTCTACAAATCTGTTGACATCTCCAGCTCACTGATGATGATCCTCTACTTCATTTCCTTATGGCACTTCAGACTTTCTTGTTCACTCAGAGAGGAAACACAGAGGCACAGACTCCACTACAAAAGTAGATGAGAAAGTTGGAAACTTTAATAGTTGTCCTTGACCGTCAAAGCTCTTAGACCAGCCTAGCAGTGTTCCTCTTGTTTCGTGACGCTGGTATTATATTTTTTGATAACTTCCTTCTCTAGTTTTTTTATAATTTTTAAATATTTCGTTAACTTGCCTAGTACTTGCCTTTTTATTTAATGTCCACATTAACACGACTACTTAGTGATGAAGGTGAACGGTACTTATGGCATTATTCACATTTGACATGAACATAAGGTCACCTCCTAGTTCTCACTTTAAAAATGTTTGTCAAAAATATCGTTATTGCACTTAACTGATACATATACACTATCTCTCGTTAATTGACTTCGCTTCTGGATCACTTTACACTATTGCTTGCTTAAAAATACACTTGCGTTACCTTTGATATATCTTCAATGAGTTTCGAGATTTTTCTACTTCTAGAGCCCAGCTTTGGGCTAGGTTTGTCTTCTAGTGCTTGCCTGGTCAACCAGGTTATTGTTGCTGCTGGCTCGCTGGCCCATATACTCATCACACACTTGTTGATCTGGCAGCAGGCGAAGATGTTTATCTAGTTTCCTCTTGAAGACTTCCACATTGTTCCCAGGTAGGTTTCTGATACCTTCTAGTAAGATATTGAATAGCCTGTGGCCACGGCTGTTGTTATACTGTTACCTTATTGTGGTCACTGCGCCCCTACCTTTCACTGGGTTCAATGTACACTCACTTCAGTATGTTCTTATGGATGTGAGCAGATTTGGAACAAGGACCTCAAACACTTGCCAGGTATAAAGTGTCATGTATTTCTCTCTCTTCGCCGCTCTAATGAGTACATATTAAAGACTCTTCCAAACCAGAGAAAACAAATGATTTGAAAAAATCACCATTTGCGCTATTTCCCAGTTTTGAAAGTTCACATTATCCACCTCGTCATGTTCCTGGTTCTTGTGACATTTGCCTTACCGTGTTCTTTGAAAGAACTGTTAGCCGACATATTTACACCAGGTGTATGTACTCACCTAGTTGTGGTTGCAGGGGTCGATTTACAGCTCCTGGCCCCGCCTCTTTACTGGCCGCTACTAGATCACTCTTCCTTCTCCATGAGCTTTATCATACCTCTTCTTAGAAATGTGTGTGTACTCACCTAGTTGTGGTTGCAGGGGTCGAGTCACAGCTCCTGGCCCCGCCTCTTCACTGGCCGCTACTCGGTCACACTACTCGCTCCGTGTGTGTGTACTCACCTAGTTGTGGTTGCAGGGGTCGAGTCATAGCTCCTGTGTGTGTGTGTGTGTGTGTGAGCGTGCGCGCGCGCGCACACACACGTTCTTGTAAAACCTGTATGCATGTTTTACAAGAGCGATGATAAAGCCGTCAGTAGGAAGTTATGGTGTTAAGAGCCGTGTTATTGATGGTTGCTGACTCAGGGTCTCCCAGTAAGAAGGATACATGGGTACACCAAGCCACAAAGCTAAAATGATATTTCGTCTATTGACATTGCAGTTATTGGCAGATGAATCAAAGATCTGAAGGAACTCCTAGAGACGCTGGTAATACCAGCCTGGTATATACTGATTGTATGCGCTCGTCTTGCCTTTGGGAAATAGCTAAAATTAAGGTAATGGTGGTCCATATCCTGGGTCAGGTTCAATGCCCTATATCAAGACATCTTTTAGGAAGGTCATCTACGTGATAGCATGTAGAGGGTAGTTAATGGGTTTACCTCGCTCTTCGATGATAAAGATGATAAAGATTGTGGTGGCAGTGAAAGTCGTCCCAGATAGTATCGTCTGCACTCTACTAGCTTCTTGAATCATGGGTCATAGTATGAGAGGGAATGATACGGTGACGGCAGGAAATCTGCTTAACTAAAGCTGTAAGAGGTAGTGTAAGAGCGCCACCCAACAGTTGGTCGTGAACCTTGGTCGAGTAAGGTTGTGCTGCTCGTCGCTCTCACCTCCTTACCTAACGTGGCTTGTGTCCCTGCTGCCTCCCATTGATTGTATCTCTGATTTACGAATACATTTGTTTTTATCTGCGTAATTTTCCGTCACTGTTCACATAATATCCAGGACTGAATTTGTGGTGAATATCTGACATTTGTTAACAGATGAAACACTGTCAGCAGATTATTGCTTACAGACTCGATGTTTACGTAATTAAGACATTAAAAGTGCCCTCTTAATATGGTAATGAAAGTTTTCCAGTGACTTATTTGTGGGAAAATACATGAAACATGACAAGAACATTTCTCATAACGATCAGAGTTGACGTATAATCTAGTGGCCGCAATAAGCAAACATAGAACCAGTAGAATGTGTCAACATATAAGAAATGTATTTATTCAGAGCATTAGAAAACATATTGTCCATATGTAAATGTCTCGCCATCAGTAATAGTGAGTGTACTAGCATCATATAAGCAAAGAGCTTAAAGTCGAGCTGAAGCACAAATCAGCAATTTCAAGAACCCATATCACTAAGATACTAACATTGTTATTGTATACTTGAAGCGTTAACCCGGTGGGGGTAGTTTAGTATACACACCATTATTACTCGAACGAAAATTAATTGAACTGTTATATTATAAGGAGAACAAAGTTATAAATCAGTGAATATAAAATGGGGGATTTAAAATAGCATTTACCCAGAACGTAAACAAGAAATTTACCCAGAACGTAAACAGAAATCAAGACATGGAAGCACAGAGAGTATTAATATGTCCCATAGTACCTGGTATGGTCCTCTACTCCACAGTTTGGGATGGAAGGCATAACCGAGCCAGCGAAAGGGAAGGAATTGGAGAGGAGCTCTGATGAAGCTCTATTTTCAACCCGGCATTAACCGTGGTGTTGTGATTTTCGAGTGGTGAGTCATCGCGTGTCCCATGAACCTGCACGAAGAAGGTAAACACTGGACTGGAAGGCAAGACACGCATACCAATTTAGAAAATTTCGTTATTTGAAAAGTGACGAATGGTTTAATAGATAAACATAAACATCTATATATGAAGACTTTCTACGATTAACTTAGCCCGACGGACTTTAAATGAAGATAATCCAAGAAAGTCAAGCAGTATGGATTATTTTTATTGAGGTCCTTTGATCCTCTTCCCCAGAATGAGATTCAGACGGTCGACAAACATCTAGTCTCCTGTTTACCGCTAAGTGAATATTGCCAGCAGATGTTGGAACACTTATCCATACGTCTCGTCTCGCCAAGGATTCGAATCCTTTATGCTTCTATTGCGATCTGTGCACACTACCACTGAGCTAGGAGTTACCTCACTGAGCTACGATTAACCTCACTGAGCTACGATTAACCTCACAGCTACGATTAATCTCACTGAGCTACGAGTAACCTCACTGAGCTACGATTAACCTCACTGAGCTAGGATTAACCTCACTGAGCTACGATTAACCTCACTGAGCTACGATTAACCTCACTGAGCTACGAGTAACCTCACTGAGCTACGAGTAACCTCACTGAGCTACGAGTAACCTCACTGAGCTACGAGTAACCTCACTGAGCTACGAGTAATTTTCACTGAGCTACGAGTAACCTCACTGAGCTACGAGTAACCTCACTGAGCTACGAGTAACCTCACTGAGCTACGAGTAACCTCACTGAGCTACGAGTAAACCTCACTGAGTTACGAGTAACCCTCACTG
>WNWK01033437.1:0-7500 GCA_009830355.1 Cherax destructor | reverse complement strand
CGAGACTTTTCAACGTCTTCCCTTCATGCACTGGCGTAATTGCCAGCGGAATCCATGCTGTCTTCAAGAGTGAACGGGAGAGGTTTCGCGGGCGATACCTGATCGGCCAGGCTGAAGTGCTTTCAGTTGACTTCTTGCGACTGGTATCAACAGCCTGGTTGTTCAGGCGTTGGGGTTGACCTGAATACAATCCAGGTGGGAAGAGAGAGATGAAGAGGCCGAAGAGGCCAGAAATCAGTGATGCCGATCAAGGTGGTCTAGGAGGCGGGGCCAGTAGCAAATTATAGCTCCCAGTAACAAATCCTTATTGCTCAAACAAGCAGCTAGTAGAAAGGGCCAATAGCTAAGATTTCACTCATGTAGTGACATATAGGTGAGTACATTTAGGGGAGCATGCGCGCATACACACACACACACCACAGCCCCGGTTGCCTGGTGGCTAAAGCTCTCGCTTCACGCACGGAGGACCCGGGTTCAATTTCCGGCGGGGCGGAAACATTTCGAAGTGTTTCCTTACACACACACACACACACACACACACACATACACATACAACAGGCCTAGTGTCTAATCGACATGTGCCTAGGACAAAATGGTAACTCTCTCACACACACACACACACACACACACACACAGTCACAAATAAGGGGACTTCAGTCACAAATAAGGGGACTGTAGAGAATGGAGTGAAACTGTATGCAGAGGCCCTATCAGACCATCGTGGTGCCCGAGAAAAAGAGAGGATCACATCAGGAACAATCGAGGGAGTGTAGAAAAAGGGAGAGCTAAGCTATATGTAGAAGCCCTAACAGACCACAGCAATGCACAGGAAAGTTAAGAATGGAAAGCGACAGGCCACTGGACCAAGGGATAACAGACAGTGAAGAGATTGAAGAAAGGAAAGCTGCAATGGAGGCAACTAAATCGAATCAGGGGTTACATAGGAATAGGCAGTGGGAGAATGAAAGAGAGAGATCAGTCTTTATTTATGGGCTCAGGGAAGCTGATGGGGAAACTTATGAAGCAAGAAGACGAGGGGAGAAAAAAGCGATTGAAAGCATCATGAAAGCAATAGGAGAAGATAACATGACCCAGCTGGCAAATTTTCTGAGAATAGGGGTTTGCAAGAGGAAGAATCCGGCCAGTCAAAGTGATTTTCAAGGCGGAATTGACTCGAAACAGGATTCTGCAGGAGAAAGCAAGACTAAGGGATGTGTATCTCGACCACGACAGAACACGAGAAGAAAGACAAAAACTGAAAGAGAGGGTACAGAGACAAAAGGAGGAAAGAGAGATGGACAGGAGAACCCAGACTCAGGAGGAAGCTCAAATACCTTCAGATGTCCCAAAACCTGGACAACCCCAATGCAACCAAACAATCTAAACCAAAACACACATGCCATACCCAATGCTTCCACCCACCTCATTACAAACTCCACCTTCACACCAACCACCCATAGTTCCTCATCAGGTCTCCCACTTTCCCAACCCCCAATGTACCCCCTGACTACGGTTTTAGAAAAGAAGTTGAAGGTTTGGTATACAAATGCAGATAGTATAACAAATGTGAGGAGTGGCATGAAAGAATAAAGGAGACATCCCCAGACATAATAGCACTCACAGAAACGAAACTCACCCGGATGATAACAGATGCAATCTTTCCACCCGGATATCAAATCCTCAGGAAAGATAGAGGAGCAGATTGGGAGGAGGAGTTGCACTGCTCATTAAGAACCGGTGGGGATTTGAGGAAGTGGAAGGAATGGATGGAATGGGCGAAAGGGACTACATAGTAGGAACAATCCAGTCTGAGGGCCATAAGGTGGTAATTGCTGAAATGTACAACCCACCACAGAACTGCAGGAGGCCAAGAGAAGAATACGACGAGAGCAACAGAGCAATGGTAGAGACACTAGCCGAGGTAGCGAGAAGAGCCCACACAGGGAGAGCAAAGTTGCTAGTTATGGGTGATTTCAATCACAAAGAGATTGATTGGGAAAACCTGGAACCCCACGGGGTTCCTGAATCATGGAGACACTACCAGAGAGAGAGGTGAGGATGATCCAGCAAGAATGGACCTAGTACTCACCTTGAGTAGTTCGGACATCGAGGATATCACGTATGAAAGGCCCCTTGGAGCTAGTCATCATTTCGTTCTGTGTTTTGATTATATAGTTAAGCTACAAGTAGAGAGGGGAGCAGGAATAGGAAGGGAGAAACGAAACTACAAAAGTTGGGACTACACAAGCATGAGGAACTTCCTACAAGACGTTCAGTGGGAGAGAGAATTGGCACGAAAACCAGTAAAAGAAATGATTGAATATATGACAACTAAATGCAAAGAGGCAGAGGAGAGGTTTGTCACCAAGGGAAACAAAAGTAATGGGAAGACCAGAACGAGTCCTTGGTTCATCCAAAGGTGTAGGGAGGCAAAAACTAAGTGCACTAGAGAATGGAAAAAGTACAGAAGACAAAGGACCCAGGAAAATAAAGAGATTAGCCGAAGAGCAAGAAACGAATATGCACAGGTAAGAAGGGAGGCTCAGCGACAATACGAAAATGATATAGCATCAAACGTCAAGTCTGACCCGAAGCTGTTGTATAGCCACATCATGAGGAAAACAACAGTCAAGGACCAGGTAATCAGGCTGAGGAAGGAAGGTGGGGAGTTCACAAGAAACGACCAAGAGGTATGTGAGGAGCTCAACATGAGATTTAAAGTAATCTTTACAGAGGAGACAGGAAGGACTCCAGGAATTCAGAATAGGGAGGTATACCAACAAGTGCTGGATGAAATACACACAACCGAGGAGGAAGTGAAGAAGCTGCTATGTGAACTCGATACCTCAAAAGCAGTGAGACCTGACAACATTTCTCCGTGGGTCCTTAGAGAGGGAGCAGAGATGTTGAGTGTGCCACTAACAAAAATCTTCAACACATCCATTGAAACTGGGCAACTACCTGAGGTGTGGAAGATGGCAAATGTAGTCCCAATTTTTAAGAAAGGAGACAGACACGAGGCATTAAACTACAGACCTGTGTCACTGACGTGTATAGTATGCAAAGTCATGGAGAAGATCATCAGGAGGAGAGTGGTGGAGCACCTAGAAAGACTTTGACTCCCATTTTAGGCCAATTACATTATTCCAGTCGACCAAATTCTTAGCTATTTCACTAGTATTACTTCTATTCTATCGATAGAGCACAAGAAATCGCGCAGTCAACTGTATCAACTACAAAATAAAGTGATTGGAAATTGGTAATTTAGCCAATTTAACTCATAGTTCAAAATATTCCAAATTCAAAATAGGGTGCAGAATAAACAATGCAGGCATTCCTGGCACTAAACTAACATTTCCTCTGTTCATTAGATACCTTTTCAGTCTTTACAAATTAATTCCATTTTGATTTTTTATTCACATAATGTTTTTTTATTCAAACCAAAAAATGGAAGATTTACTGTTATGTGTGTTTGGAATTTGTTTTATACTCCTATGAAATTTTAATTTCCTCACGTTTTCCATATCGGAGTAATTGAAATTTCTCATCATTGAACTTCATATTGTTTTCTACAGCCCATTTAAAGATTTGGTTGACGTCTGCTTTGAGTCTTGCAGTGTCTTCAACGGTGGACACTGTCATTGAGATTCGGTGTCATCTGCAAAGGAAGACACTGCACTGTGGCTTATATCCCTGTCTATGTCCGATATGAGGATGAGGAACAGGATGGGAGGATACTGTGCCTTGTGGAACAGAGCTTTTCACTGTAGCTGCCTCATACTTTACTCTGTTGACTACTACTCTTTGTGTTCTACTTGTTAGGAAATTAAAGCTTATAAACGACAACCAGCACGGTTTCAGGGAAGGAAAATCCTGTGTCACAAACCTACTGGAGTTTTATGACAAGGTAACAGAAGTAAAACACGAGAGAGAGGGGTGGATACACTGCATTTTCTTGGACTGCAAGAAAGCGTTCGACACAGTTCCTCACAAGAGGTTAATGCAAAAGCTAGAGGATCAGACACACGTAACAGGAAAGGCACTGCAATGGATCAGAGAATATTTGACAGGGAGGCAACAACGAGTCATGGTACGTGACGAGGTGTCAGAGTGGGCACCTGTGACGAGTTGGGTTCCACAAGGGTCAGTCCTGGGACCGGTACTGTTTTTGGTATATGTGAATGACATAACGGAAGGGATAGACTCAGAAGTGTCCCTGTTTGCAGATGATGTGAAGTTAATGAGAAGAATTAAATCAGTCGAGGATCAGGCAGGACTACAAAGAGACCTAGACAGGCTACAAGCCTTTGGGCCAGTAAATGGCTCCTTGAATTTAACCCTGCCAAATGTAAAGTCATGAAGATCGGGGAAGGGCAAAGAAGACCCAGACAGAGTATAGTCTAGGTGGCCAAAGACTGCAAACCTCACTCAAGGAAAAAGATCTTGGGGTGAGTATAATACCGAGCACATCTCCTGAGGCACACATCAATCAGATAACTGCTGCAGCATACGGGCGGTGGCAAACCTAAGAATAGCGTTCCAATACCTTACTAAGGAATCGTTCAAGACCTTGACACCATATACGTCAGGCCCATACTGGAGTATGCAGCACCAGTTTGGAAACCCACCCCTGGTCAAGCACGTCAAGAAATTAGAAAGTGCAAAGGTTTGCAACAAGGCTCCAGAGCTAAGGGAAATATCCCACTGAAGAAAGGTTAAGGGAAATCGGCCTGATGACACTGGAGGACAGGAGGGGTAGGGGAGTCGTGATAACGACATACAAAATACTTGAGAGGAAAGATAAGGTGGGCAGAGACAGGATGTTCCAGAGAGGGACACAGAAACAAGGGGTCACAATTGGAAGTTGAAGATTCAGACGAGTCAAAGGGATTTTTAGGAAGTATTTCTTCAGCCATAGAGTTGTCAGAAGGGAATAGTCTGGCAAGTGATCTGGTAGAGGCAGGAACTATACATGGTTTTAAGACGAGGTATGATAAATGTCATGGAGTCAGGGAGAAAGTGGACTTAGTAGTGGCCGTAAGAGGGAGGGGCCAGGAGCTGAGTTTCGACCCTGCAACCACAATTAGGTAAACACACACACACACACACACACACACACACACACACACACAAAGATGACGTGAAGGAATGCGAGAATACAAGGGACAGGAAATACTCGGGGTCAAAGACTGCAAACTTCACTCAAGGAAAAGGATCTTGGTGAGCATCTACCAAGCACATCCTCTGAGGCGCACATCAAACCAAATAATTGTTGCAGCATAGGACGCCTGGCAATCCTGAAAACAGCGTTTCAACATCTCTGTAAGGAGTCATTCGACACTGTACACGGGTACGTCAGGCCCGGGTTGGAGTTTGCAGCACCAGTATGGAACCCACATCTGGTCAAGCACGTCAAGAAATTAGAGAAGTGGAAAAGTTTAAGAAGACAAGTCCCTGAGCTAAGTTTAAGGGAACTCAACCTGACGATACTGAGATGAGCGGATATAGATGAGTATACCAGGCCTCATGGGGCTCAGGGTCTGATAAACCAGGCTGTTACTGCTGGACGCACGTAAACCGAAGTAAGAACCACATCCCAGCGAACAGGTATTGATTTTAGGTGTCTGTCCAATGCCTTTAGACAGCAGGGGTCTGTTGATAATCCCTTCTTATATATGATGGAGGCGATAGAACGGTCTTGGACCCCTGACACTTACTGTGTTTTTCTTAGTGTGCAGGGCGCTCCTGTTTTCACTGGGGAATGTTCCATCATCTGCCAAGTCTTTTTTTCGTAGGAGGGTTTTAGTGTCACCAAATCCCTCTAGGATTTTCCAAGTATATTATGATGTATCTTTCTCGTCTGCGTTTCAGGAATACAAATCAAGGGACTTCAACCATTCCCAGTAATTTAGGTGCTTTATCGATTATGTGTGCCGTGAAAGTTCTCTGCACTCCAGATCAGGAATTTCGCCTGCCTTGAAGGGGGCAGTTAGTGTACAGAGTTTTCTAGCCTAGAGAGAACAAGCGAGAGAAAATCATTATTTGCTTGTCCCTAGTTTTGAAGTTTTCATTATCAGTCCTATCATTTTTCTAGAGATGAGGTAGATACATTGTTGTGGCCTTTGAAGTGAGATTCTCCGTCATTATCACTTCAGGTCCTTCACATTAGTTTTTCGCTCTAATGTGTGGTTAGAATTTGTTGTATACCCTGATAGTTTTAATTTCCTCAAGTTTTCAATATCTGAGTATTTGGTTGATGTCCATTTGGAGTCTTGCGGTGTCTTCGATGGAGGACAATGTCATGACAATTCGGCGTCATCCAAAGAAGAAGACAGAGCTATGGATTACATCTCTGTCAGATATGAGAATGAGGAACAGGATGGGAGCAAGTACTGTGCCTTGTGAACAGCACACTGAGCCTCCTCACTTTCCTGTTTACTCTTACTCTTTTGAATTTGTTTGTTAGGAAGTTATAGATCCATCTACCAACTTTTTCTATAATTCCTTTATCACGCAATTTGTATGTTATTACACAGTGGCCACACTTGTCGAAGGCTTTTTCAAAGTCTGTGTATACTACATCTGCATTTTCTTTGTGCTCTAAAGCATCCAGGACCTTGTCATAGTGGTCCAGTAGCTGGGACAGGATGAGGACCTGCTCAAACCCGTGTTGCCTTGGGTTGTGAATTTATGGGTATATAGGTGTTGGCGATCTTGATTCTTAGAACCCTTCAAAGATTTTTATGACAGGATTTTTATGAATTGGTGGGGGTATGTCTGTTGTTTTAGTGACTGTGTCCATGCTCCCCCTCCATAGAATGCTGAAGGAACGTGACAAGGGCTTCTTGCAGTTCTTGATGAACACAGAGTTCCAAGAGTTTGGCCTGGGGCAGAGTGCATGGGCATGTCATTAATTGCCTTTTCGAAGTCTTGTGGTGTTAGGATAATATCAGAGATTTTGAAATGATCAAATTATGGTCTCGGTCATAAAAAAATCATTTAAATTGTCGACCCTTAGTTTAGTTAATGGCTCGTTTAACACTGAATCATATTGGGACTTTAGCATCTCACTTATTTCTTTGCTGTCTTCTGTGTAGGCCCCATCTCGTCTAAGCAGGAGTCCAATACTGGATATTGTTTTCCCTTAGATTTGGCATAAGAGAAGAAGTATTTTTGGGGTTTTTTTTCAATTTCCTTTATGACTTTAAGTTCTTCCTGAGATCTTGTCTCCTGTAAGATTCCTTAAACTTAAGTTCGATATTTAAATTTTTCTGACACTTCCTCTTTTTGTATTTCAGATATATTGGCCACTCTCAGTAGCTCTGTGATTCTTCGCCTTCGCCCGTATAGGAGTCTCTCTTTCTAGTTTACATCTTCTCTTTCTTTTCTTTAAAGGAATGTGCCTTTAGCAGACCTCAGGGCCACATAGTTAATTTTTTTCTAGGCAAGGTTCGGATCCGTGTTGTTTAGGATATCTTCCCAGTGGTTTCATTCAGGCAT
>WNWK01033436.1:0-21157 GCA_009830355.1 Cherax destructor | reverse complement strand
TCCCACTACTGCCCCTCCTCTCCCACTACTGCCCCTCCTCTCCACTACTGCCCCTCCCTCTCCCACTACTGCCCTCCTCTCCCACTACTGCCCTCCTTCTCCCACTACTGCCCCTCCCTCTCCACTACTGCCCTCCTCTTCCCACTACTGCCCCTCCTTCCCACTACTGCCCCTCCCTCTCCCACTACTGCCCCTCCCTCTCCCACTACTGCCCCTCCCTCTCCCACTACTGCCCTCCTCTCCCACTACTGCCCCTCCCTCTCCCACTACTGCCCCTCCCTCTCCCACTACTGCTCCCTTCCCTTCCCTCCTCACTACTGCCCCTCCTCTCCACTACTGCCTCCTCCCTCTCCCATCTCACTTGCCCCTCCCTCTCCACTACTGCCCCTCCTCTCCCACTACTGCCCTCCCTCTCCCACTACTGCCCTCCTCTCCCACTACTGCCCCTCCTCTCCCACTACTGCCCCTCCTCTCCCACTACTGCTCCTCCCTCTCCCACTACTGCCCCTCCTTCCACACTCCTCCCTCCTTGCCCCTCTCTCCACTACTGCCCTCCTCTCCACTACTGCCCCTCCCTCTCCCACTACTGCCCCTCCTTCTCCCACTACTGCCCCTCCTTCTCCCACTACTGCCCCTCCTTCTCCCACTACTGCCCTCCTCTCCCACTACTGCCCCTCCTCTCCCACTACTGCCCCTCCCTCTCTCCACTACTGCCTCTCTCCCTCTCCCACTACTGCCCCTCCTTCTCCACTACTGCCCCTCCCTCTCCCCTCTCCCTCCTCTCCACTACTGCCCTCCTTCTCCCACTACTGCCCTCCTTCTCCCACTACTGCCCCTCCTTCTCCCACTACTGCCCTCCTCTCCCACTACTGCCTCCTCCCTCTCCTCCTCCACTACTGCCCTCCTCTCCCACTACTGCCCTCCCTCTCCCACTACTGCCCCTCCCTCTCCACTACTGCCCTCCTTCTCCACTACTGCCCTCCTCTCGCACTACTGCCCCTCCCTCTCCCACTACTGCCCCTCCCTCTCCCACTACTGCCCCTCCCTCTCCCACTACTGCCCCTCCCTCTCCCACTACTGCCCTCCTCTCCCACTACTGCCCTCCTCTCCCACTACTGCCCTCCTCTCCCACTACTGCCCCTCCTTCTCCAACTACTGCCCCTCCCTCTCCCACTACTGCCCCTCCCTCTCCCACTACTGCCCTCCCTCTCCCACTACTGCCCCTCCTTCTCCCACTACTGCCCCTCCTTCTCCCACTACTGCCACTCCCTCTCCCACTACTGCCCCTCCCTCTCCCACTACTGCCCCTCCTTCTCCCACTACTGCCCCTCCTTCTCCCACTACTGCCCCTCCGACATGTGTTGAAACGTATACAGTGAGGGAAGTACACATCTCAGTATGTATATCCTGTCAGCTGTTGTTGACACTTGCTTAAGTTATAATAAATTATTTTTATAATAATAATATCTTTATTTACTACCAGTACACATACAAGGTATACAGTCCAAGTTGACATCAGTGACATACTACTATATAGAAAGCCGCTTGTTATGCTGTGCATTTCCCGCAAATTAGGTCAGTTTTGTCCCAGGATGCGACCCACACCAGTCCACTAACACCCAGGTACCTATTTTACTGATGAGTGAACATGGACAGCGGGTGTCTTATGGAAACACATCCTAATGTTTTCCAGCCGTACCGGTGATCGACCCCTGGACTTCTGTGTGTGAAATGAGTGCGCTACCGATCGAGGTATAATGCTATAACACTTTTGTCTGATGATAAGTCAAGAGAGAGAGAGAAATATATATATATATATATATATATATATATATATATATATAATTAAATACAACAGTGTGTGTATACTGTGATGAATGTATGTACTCACCTAGTTGTGGTTGCAGGGGTCGAGTCATAGCTCCTGGCCCCGCCTCTTCACTGGCCGCTACTGGGTCACGCTCCCTGTTCCATGAGCTTTATCATACCTCATCTTAAAGCTATGTATGGAACCTGCCTCCACTACATCGCTTCCCAAGCTATTCCGCTTCCCGACCACTCTGTGACTGAAGAAATACTTCCTAACATTCCTGTGATTCATCTGAGTCTTCAACTTCCAACTGTGTCCCCTTGTTGCTGTGTCCCATCTCTGGAACATTCTGTCTCTGTCCACCTTGTCTATGTATGTATGTATGTATATGTGTGTGTGTGTGTGTGTGTGTGTGTGTGTGTACTCACCTAGTTGTACTCACCTAGTTGTGGTTGCAGGGGTCGAGTCATAGCTCCTAACCCCGCCTCTTCACTGGCCGCTACTGGGTCACTCTCCCTGCGCCATGAGCTTTATCATACCTCTTCTTAAAGCTATGAATGGAACCTGCCTCCACTACATCACTTCCTAAACTATTCCACTTCCCGACCACTCTGTGACTGAAGAAATACTTCCTAACATATCTTATATGTCGTTATCATGTCCCCCCTATCTCTCCTGTCCTCCAGTGTCGTCAGGTCGATTTCCCTTAACCTCCCCTCGTAGGACATACCCCTTAGCTCCGGGACAAGTCTTGTTGCAAACCTTTGCACTTTCTCTAGCTTCTTCACATGCTTGGCTAAATGTGGGTTCCAAACTGGTGCTGCATACTCCAGTATGGGCCTAACGTACACAGTGTACAGGGTCCTGAACGATTCTTTATTAAGATGTCGGAATGCTGTTCTTAGGTTTGCTAGGCGCCCGTATGCTGCAGCAGTTATTTGGTTGATGTGCGCCTCAGGAGATGTGCCTGGTGTTATACTCACCCCAAGATCTTTTTCCTTGATTGAGGTTTGCAGTCTCTGACCCCCTGGGTTGTACTCCGTCTGCGGTCTTCTTTGCCCTTCCCCAATCTTCATGACTTTGCACTTGGTGGGGTTGAACTCCAGGAGCCAATTGCTAGACCAGGCTTGCAGCCTCTCCAGATCCCTTTGTAGTTCTGCCTGGTCCTCGTCTGATTGAATTCTCCTCATCAACTTCACATCATCTACAAACAGGGACACTTCAGAGTCTATTCCTTCCGTCATGTCGTTCACAAATACCAGAAACAGCACTGGTCCCAGGACTGACCCCTGTGGAACCCCGCTCGTCACCGGCGCCCACTCTGACACTTCGCCACGTACCATGACTCGCTGCTGTCTTCCTGACAGGTAGGTGGGTAGGTGGTGCTTTGCCTGCACCTGTGTTGCTGGGTAGGTGGTGCTTTGCCTGCACCTGTGTTGCTGGGTAGGTGGTGCTTTGCCTGCACCTGTGTTGCTGGGTAGGTGGTGCCCCGCCTGCACCTGTGTTGCTGGGTAGGTGGTGCAGGCAAAGCACCACGTACCCAGCAACACAGGACCATGAAGAATAATAATATACATAACATTGTATAAGTGCTAGACACAGAGACCTGCAAGACTCAGTAGGTAGACATTGTACCTTTTTTTAATAACACTCTTCACTATCAGTTCTCCCGACATACAACGATGAGAAGGTGTTCCTAGACACCTCACTGAAGACACTACTGTCATGTTACATGAGCTGCAACACATTAGCTATATGTTGTAGGTCTTTACCTGAGACCATCAGTGTAATGCCCTCTGCGTGTAAGAGGTTAACACTGATGGTTATGTCATCACACAATACAGAAACAAGAGGGACCCACAATACTCCCCTGGGGTACACTACAAGTTTACCACACGGGTCCTGATTCTCTTATTACTGACCTTGACAACGTCTTACCTGTCACTCAGCTAAGATATAAACACGTCCACACAGTCGATACTGATAGCATTACTACAGATTCAATGACCCACTGGTGACGAACAGGTGACATACGCCCTTTATCACCCTCATGGTGTCCCGTACCTAGATTGCTAGGGCCCGGGTTCGATTCCCGGCGGGTGGAAATATTTCGACGTGTTTCCTTACACCTGTTGTCATGTTCACCTAGCAGCAAATAGGTACCTGGGTTGTTAGTCGACTGGTGTGAGTCGCATCCTGGGGGACAAGATTAAGGACCCCAATGGAAATAAGACAGACAGTCCTCGATGACGCACTGACTTTCTTGGGTTATCCTGGGTGGCTAACCTTCCGGGGTTAAAAATCCGAAGAAATCTTTTCTTATCACTGACGTCTGGGGGTCGATCCCCGGTACGGGCGGAAACATTAGGACGTGTTTCCTTAAGACACTTATTGTCCATGTTCATCTTTGAGTAAAGCAAGTATACCAAGCGGCTTTCTATATTAGTATGTCATTAATGTCAGCTAGGCCTTTATACATTGTACATGTACTTGTAAAAATGAAAGATTATTATTATTATAGCCCATAAGCCCAGTGTGGAAAATATGGGTATTTTCCCGAAAATTATACACTATGAACTTTCTAATGTGAATAAGTATCCTTAATATGTGGTTGTTGGTTCACATAATACTTAGCAATGAAGAGAGAACCAACAATAAGGTGTCGGTGCGTGCGTGGGGAGACGGCGTGGGTCAGCGGTGGGGACGCTGTGCGTGGGTCAGCCGTGGGGACGCTGTGCGTGGGTCACTGTCAGTCACGTGGGAGCGAGCGGTGTGTTGTGACCCAATGGGAGAGTTCTGACTATATGGAGTCAGGAATTGGCGTTTACGACGTCCAAACATGATTAATAACCTCACTTCACAATAGTAAATGTTGTAAATATTCTCCGTGAATAATGTGGGACAGGAAACCACTATAATAGGGAGGGGAAATTGTTAATTAGTGAACGCCGCCGCCATTGCGAGTATTCGGTGGGAGAAGTACATGTCGGTTTGATCTTTGTTCATCGGACACAAATATTAATGGAGCGACTGTGAACGAGTGTAAATCAGTGAGACATTAAGTCGCCGTGTGATATGTGAAGAAATTCGGGATAATAAACTGAAATTAAGGGAATAGTCGAGATGATACAAGTCGCCATTTCCGGATTAATCGTATGACAAATTCTAAGTCCTGTCCCGAGGACCGCAGAGTTGTTAAAGCTTAATCGGGACAAACAATCCACCATCATCGTCTTGCTGGAAGACTTGTGTTTACCGGGAAGACAACGAGATCCGTCGGAGGAAGAATGATGAGAAGACTGTCTCCTCCCCACAGTAAGTATTATTCTTGTAACTGCTGAAGCTGGCCAGTTAGGTATGTTATGATAAGGAAAACTTGCTGTGGATATGTCAGCGATCTCCAGCGACCATCAATGATACTGGGTGAGTGAGGATCTTATCGTGTTAATATGTGTACTCTCTTCCCTCTCTTTCTAATCAGTCTATCATAAAAATACAGTCCACAATTAATAATAACACCGTACCTATTGGTGTTATCCATTTCAATTTATATAACTGGTCTAGAGTAGATGTGTCAGTGTTTGAAATATCGAAGGGACCCGTCTCGGCGACCAGGCGGGTTAAGTTTTCTCACACACCTCGCGAGAGGGACTGCGGTAAATTAACTTAGCGGTCATCTCTCGTTGAGATTATTTGTTGTAAGTGGTGGTGAAGCCCAGACAGGTAGTTTTAGTTTGATATCTTTATTATGCACCCCATACCCATCCTGTGGGCGGTAGTCAAAAGATTACAGAGGTACATAATGGGTCCAGGGACTGGACCTCAAAGTTTGATAGCTGAGCAAGTTACAAAGGTAATGAACTCAGATGGTCACAATCATGACAAGTTACAAAGGTATTTGCAGATTACAGAGGTATATATAGGGTCCAGAGACTGGGCCCAAAAGTTTTCATAGCTGAACAAGGTAAAATGGTAATGAATTCACTAGTTACAAGGTAATGAATCATGTAAGTAAAGTTACTTACGTCTGTACATGGTTGCAATCATGAACAAATTATAAAGCAATGAGCAATCTATTAGTCTACACCCAGCCACAACTGTAATGAGTTATTGGTGCAAATTTTAATTGTTGGGTCACACACACACACATATACATATACACATACATATACACACACACACACCACCTCTATAACAAACATTGCCCTAAAAAAACTAAACAGATCACACCTAAGAGACTTAACAATCCCTGGCTAACACCCAGCATCCTTAAATCCATTAACAAAAGGCACCAATATGAAAAACAATACAGAAGGGGTCTAATAACCAGAGAACAATCCAAACGCTACTCATCAACCCTTACCAGCCTGATAAGGAGATCAAAAAAATTGTATTATGAGAACAGACTCCAGAACATAAAAGGTGATATGAAAAAGACCTGGAAGACCCTATCTGCAATTCTAGGAAATAATAAGATAGCGAAAAACAACACCATCAAATTATCAAGAGCAGATGAACCCCTACTCTCACCTACTGAGACAGCAAACAGACTTAATGTTTTCTTCTCCACCATAGGAAAGAATCTAGTGAGTAAAATCCCAAGCTCAAACACCCGTCCAACAGACTACCTCACAAACACCTACCCTAATACGCTATTCCTAGCTCCTACCAACCCAATTGAAGTCTCGCTCATAATCAACACCCTTAAAAACAAGGCAGGAGACATAAACAGCCTACCAACTTTTATGTACAAAAAGCTTCACAGGTACTGTCACCAATCATAGCAACACTATTCAATAAATCCATTGAAGCCTCTACCTTTCCATCAATTCTCAAAATAGCTAGGGTCACCCCGATCCACAAAGGAGGTGATCAAACAGACCTGAATAATTATAGACCAATTTCTAATTTACCATTGCTTTCTAAAATCTTCGAAAAATTAATTCATAGACAAATCTATTCCTACCTCGTCTCACACAATGTACTCAACCCCTGTCAATTTGGATTCAGGACAAACAAGAGCACAAACGATGCTATTACGCACATGTTGGAGTTAATATATACAGCACTTGAGAAAAAGAAGTCCCACTGGGAATCTTCATTGATCTCCGCAAAGCTTTTGATACAGTCGACCATGATTTACTGCTCACAAAATTAGCACACTATGGTATAAGGGGCACCCACTCAACTACCTAAAATCATACCTCACCAACAGAAGCCAATACGTGTACACAAATGGAGCGAACTCTTCCACACAACCAATTACAGTCGGAGTCCTCAAGGAAGTGTCCTGGGGCCACTCCTATTCCTCATTTACATAAATGACCTACCGAATGCATCACAACTACTCAAACCCATTTTATTTGCAGATGACACAACATATGTCTTCTCTCACCCAAATCCAGTTATACTGGCCAACACTGTTAATGCCGAATTACAGAAAATATCAACATGGATGACGACTAACAAGCTTACTCTCAATACTGACAAGACCTACTTCATACAGTTTGGAAGCAAAGCCACAAATGTTCCACTTAACATAACACTTAATGGTACACCCATCACAAGACTCACAGAGGGAAAATTCCTAGAATCCACCTTGACAGTAGCCTTAAATTCCAAACACATATGCAACAAATTTCCAAGAAAATCTCGAAGACAGTAGGCATATTATCAAAGATACGCTATTATGTACCTCAATCAGCTCTCCTTGCACTATATCATTCACTTATCTACCCGTATCTCACCTATGGAATCTGTGCATGGGGATCAACAACGTTAAATCACCTTAGACCACTCATAACACAACAAAAGGCCGCAGTCAGAATGATAACAAATTCCCACTCTAGACAGCATACTCCACCAATATTCAAAAGTCTCAAACTACTCACCGTAAAGAACATTCATACTTACTCTTGTGCCTACTACATATATAAAACTTTACACTCTAATATAAACCCTCTGCTCAAAACTCTCCTCACCAACTTTAATAGGACCCATGACCACAACACACGACACAGATCACTTTTTTATATACCCCGTGTTCATATCAACCTATGTAAAAATTCTATGCACATAAAGGGCCCCAGAATCTGGAATTCATTACCAGTAAATATTAAGATAATCTTGTCTGAAAATCAATTTAAGACTCAACTCAAAAACCACCTACTCTCCCAAACCTAAATGATCATGCTATAAACTACTTTGAAAAATGCTCATTGTTACTTTCCTATACGATAATCTCAATTTTTAATAATATGTTACTATTATGTTACCCCCTACTCATATTATAAGTTAATGTCAAAAATGCTCAATGTTATTTTCCTTAAGATAATCTCAATTCCATATTATCATTCAAGAATCTTAACACCTGTAACAATCTAAGATCTAATATCATTATATAATAATTTAAACAGTAAAATTTCATCATATTGTAATTTTGAAAATAATTTTTAACTAGAATAAACTCAATAAATTTTTCTAATATTAAGTACATAGTTTTTAAGGACTAGAATAAGCTGCCCCTAATGCCATGGCATGTCAGTGGCTCTCCTTGCACTCAATTTACATTGTAATTTCCCATACCCATGTAACCTGCAATGAAAATATACATACACACATACACATACACATATATACATACACACACACACACACGTGTCAATGCTTTATTTACAGGGAGCAAAGTCAGGGTATTTTTCCAGAATGGTCTGTAATATACCACTGTGGATAAAATACTTTGACATATCTTGAACATTTCTGAGTGAGTAGTCTCGTAATTCCCCACACCCAGCATCCAATGAACAACAGAAAACGAGAAGCTTCACGTAGTATAGTTTCCCCTCCAGATAAGTACAGTGTTTTCTATGATGGTTGGAAGTTACAGAAAACGGAGACTCTGAGGGTAACCATTAACACACACAAACTGCCTCAGAATATTGGCAGGAAACAGCACACACTTGACTTAACTTTCTTTACTGAACGACACACAACACTAAGTTATACTTAACACCCAGAAGACGACGACAGTGACTTCTTATACTCTTAAAATAATAATAATAACAATAATAATAATAATAATAATAATAATAACAATAATAATAATAATAATAACAATAATAATAATAATAATAATAATAATAACAATAATAATAATAATAATATACTGTAACCTTCATGTAACAGTCATTTATATTCTTTGTAATAAATAATAATAATAATAATAATAATAATAATAATAATAATGGCATGTAAATATACATGAGGTCGATCACCATGCCCAGCCCTTCTAGGGCAGGGTAGGTGCCAAGGCTGGAGCTTGCTACCATCTGCGGCTCACAAGCCTGCCCTTCCCGTCAGCCTCCTTGGGGCGGGGAAGGTGGCAGACCAGAGAGGCCTAGCATCTATCTACCACCTGCCTCGTGCTGGTGGCGAATGTGGCTAGGCCTGGGACCAGTTGGTCCCGCCGCTGAGGGGTACCCCCTCCCATGGGAGACATAGGTCTCTGATACTCCCACGCCAGGGAGCCGGAGCCGGGTCGCCATCTGGTAAAGACCCGGGCCGGGAGAATTCCCGGTGAATCAACACCTCCTCCTCCTCCTAAATATACATAACTGGGCATTTATGTAACTGATGACCTAGTAGAGCACATAATATATGTAGTTATAATTATTATTATTATTCTTGAAGCGTCAAGTTCACGTACAGTAACTAGTAAGACGGGAACACCAACATACATCATGGTACTCTAGTGTTTGTGACGCAGGTGAAGCAGTGTTTGTGACGCAGGTGAAGCAGTGTTTGTGACGCAGGTGAAGCAGTGTTTGTGACGTAGGTGAAGCAGTGTTTGTGACGTAGGTGAAATAGTGTTTGTGACGTAGGTGAAGCAGTGTTTGTGACGTAGGTGAAGCAGTGTTTGTGACGCAGGTGAAGCAGTGCTTGTGACGTAGGTGAAGCAGTGTTTGTGACACAGGTGAAGCAGTGTTTGTGACGCAGGTGAAGCAGTGTTTGTGACGCAGGTGAAGCAGTGTTTGTGACGTAGGTGAAGCAGTGTTTGTGACGTAGGTGAAGCAGTGTTTGTGACGTAGGTGAAGCAGTGTTTGTGACGCAGGTGAAGCAGTTTGTGACGCAGGTGAAGCAGTGTTTGTGACGTAGGTGAAGCAGTGTTTGTGACGCAGGTGAAGCAGTGTTTGTAACCTAGGTGAACCAGGGTTGTGACGCAGGTGAAGCAGTGTTTGTGACACAGGTGAAGCAGTGTTTGTGACGTAGGTGAAGCAGTATTTGTGACGCAGGTGAAGCAGTGTTTGTGACGTAGGTGAAGCAGTGTTTGTGACGTAGGTGAAGCAGTGTTTGTGACGTAGGTGAAGCAGTGTTTGTGACGCAAGTTATGCAGTGTTTGTGACGTAGGTGAAGCAGTGTTTGTGACGCAGGTGAAGCAGTGTTTGTAAGGCAGGTGAAGCAGTGTTTGTGACACAGGTGAAGCAGTGTTTGTGACGCAGGTGAATCAGTGTTTGTGACGTAGGTGAAGCAGTGTTTGTGACGCAGGTGAAGCAGTGTTTGTGACGTAGGTGAAGCAGTGTTTGTGACGTAGGTGAAGCAGTAATTGTGACGCAGGTGAAGCAGTGTTTGTGACACAGGTGAAGCAGTGTTTGTGACGCAGGTGAATCAGTGTTTGTGACGTAGGTGAAGCAGTGTTTGTGACGCAGGTGAAGCAGTGTTTGTGACGTAGGTGAAGCAGTGTTTGTGACGTAGGTGAAGCAGTGTTTGTGACGTTGGTGAAGCAGTGTTTGTGACGCAGGCGAAGCAGTTTGTGACGTAGGTGAAGCAGTGTTTGTGACGCAGGTGAAGCAGTGTTTGTGACGTAGGTGAAGCAGTGTTGTGACGAAGGTGAAGCAGTGTTTGTGACGTAGGTGAAGCAGTGTTTGTGGCGCAGGTGAAGCAGTGTTTGTGACGCAGGTGATACAGTGTTTGTGACGCAGGTGAAGCAGTGTTTGTGACGCAGGTGAAGCAGTGTTTGTGACGCAGGTGAAGCAGTGTTTGTGACGTAGGTGAAATAGTGTTTGTGACGTAGGTGAAGCAGTGTTTGTGACGTAAGTGAAGCAGTGTTTGTGACGCAGGTGAAGCAGTGCTTATGACGTAGGTGAAGCAGTGTTTGTGACGCAGGTGAAGCAGTGTTTGTGACGTAGGTGAAGCAGTGTTTGTGACGCAGGTGAAGCAGTGTTTGTGAAGCAGGTGAAGCAGTGTTTGTGACGCAGGTGAAGCAGTGTTTGTGACGCAGGTGAAGCAGTGTTTGTGACGCAGGTGAAGCAGTGTTTGTGACGTAGGTGAAATAGTGTTTGTGACGTAGGTGAAGCAGTGTTTGTGACGTAAGTGAAGCAGTGTTTGTGACGCAGGTGAAGCAGTGCTTATGACGTAGGTGAAGCAGTGTTTGTGACGCAGGTGAAGCAGTGTTTGTGACGTAGGTGAAGCAGTGTTTGTGACGCAGGTGAAGCAGTGTTTGTGAAGCAGGTGAAGCAGTGTTTGTGACGCAGGTGAAGCAGTGTTTGTGACGCAGGTGAAGCAGTGTTTGTGACGCAGGTGAAGCAGTGTTTGTGACGTAGGTGAAGCAGTGTTTGTGACGCAGGTGAAGCAGTGTTTGTGACGCAGGTGAAGCAGTGTTTGTGACGCAGGTGAAGTAAGTATTTGTGACGCAGGTGAAGCAGTGTTTGTGACGTAGGTGAAGTAGCGTTTGTGACGTAGGTGAAGCAGTGTTTGTGACGCAGGTGATGCAGTGTTTATGACGCAGATGAAGCAGTGTTTGTGACGCAGATGAAACAGTGGTTGTGACGCAGATGAAGCAACGTTTTTAACTTCACTGCTGACTTTATGTGACAGATTTAACTGTATTGAGAAAGACAGAGGGAGGGAGGGAGGGAGGGAGAGAGGGAGGGAGGGAGGGAAAGAGAGAGTGGGAGGGGGGTAGAGGTGCGTCACAACACAAGTGAGGGACGTGGTGTAACTCTCACATCTCGGCTCTCTTAGTGCACTCAGACAGGCTGGCAGGCTGGTAGGCCGGCAGGCTGGTAGGCCGGGAGGCTGGGAGGCTGGCAGGCTGGCAGGCCGGGTGGCTGGGAGGCTGGCAGGCCGGGAGGCTGGCAGGCCGGGAGGCTGGCAGGCTGGCAGGCCGGGAGGCTGGCAGGCCGGGAGGCTGGCAGGCCAGCAGGCTGGGTAGCAAGCCGGGAGGCTGGCAGGCTGGGTAGCAGGCCGGGAGGCTGGCAGGTTGGGAGGCTGGCAGGCCGGGAGGCTGGCAGGCTGGCAGGCCGGGAGGCTGGCAGGCCGGGAGGCTGGCAGGCCAGCAGGCTGGGTAGCAGGCCGGGAGGCTGGCAGGCTGGGTAGCAGGCCGGGAGGCTGGCAGGTTGGGAGGCTCGCAGGCCGGGAGGCTGGCAGGCTGGCAGGCCGGGAGGCTGGCAGGCCGGAAGGCTGGCAGGCCGGGAGGCTGGCAGGCCAGCAGGCTGGGTAGCAGGCCGGGAGGCTGGCAGGCTGGGTAGCAGGCCGGGAGGCTGGCAGGTTGGGAGGCTGGCAGGCCGGGAGGCTGGCAGGCTGGGTAGCAGGCCGGGAGGCTGGCAGGCTGGTAGCAGGCCGGGAGGCTGGCAGGCCGGGAGGCTGGCAGGCTGGGTAGCAGGCCGGGAGGCTGGCAGGCTGGGTAGCAGGCCGGGAGGCTGGCAGGCTGGGTAGCAGGCCGGGAGGCTGGCAGGCTGGGTAGCAGGCCGGGAGGCTGGCAGGCTGGGTAGCAGGCCGGGAGGCTGGCAGGCTGGGTAGCAGGCCGGGAGGCTGGCAGGCTGGGTAGCAGGCCGGGAGGCTGGCAGGCTGGGTAGCAGGCCGGGAGGCTGGCAGGCTGGCGAGCAGGCCGGGAGGCTGGCAGGCTGGGTCAGGCCGGAGGCTGGCAGGCTGGGTAGCAGGCCGGGAGGCTGGGAGGCTGGCAGGCTGGCAAGCCGGCAGGCTGGCAGGCCGGGAGGCTGGGAGGCTGGAGGGCCGGGAGGCTGGCAGGCCGGGAGGCTGGGAGGCTGGCAGGCCGGCAGGCTGGCAAGCCGGCAGGCTGGCAGGCCGGGAGGCTGGGAGGCTGGAGGGCCGGGAGGCTGGCAGGCCGGGAGGCTGGCAGGCTGGCAGGCTGGGTAGAAGGCCGGGAGGCTGGGTAGCAGGCCGGGTGGCTGGCAGGCTGGGTAGCAGGCCGGGAGGTTGGATGGCTGGGTGGCAGACAGGCTGCGTGGCAGGCTGGATGGCAGGCCGGGAGGCTGGATGGCAGGTTGGGAGACTGGGAAACAGGCCGGGAGACTAGCAGGCTGGATGGCAGGGTGGGAGGCTGGATGGCAGGGTGGGAGGCTGGATGGCAGGGTGGGAGGCTGGATGGCAGGGTGGGAGGCTGGATAGCAGGGTGGGAGGCTGGATGGCAGGGTGGGAGGCTGGAACACAGTGGAACACAGAAGAACACAATGGAACACAGTGGAACACAGCAGAACACAGTGGAACACAGCTGAAAACAGTATAACATAATGGAACACAGTAGAACATAGTGGAACACAGTGGAACATAATGGAACACATTAGAACACAGTGAAACACAGTGGAACATAATGGAATGCAGTAGAAACACAGTGGAATACAGCAGAAAACAGTGGAATATAGTAGAACACAGAAAAACACAGTGGAACATAATGAAACACAGTAGAACACAGTGGAACACAGCAGAACACAGTGGAACATAGTGGAACCCGGTGGAACATAGTAGAACACAGTGGAACACAGTGGAACACAGTAGAACACAGTGGAACACGGTAGAACACAGTGGAACACAGTACAACACAGTGGAAAAGAGTATAACACAGTGAAACACAGTAGAACACAGTGGAACACAGCAGAATATAGCAGAACACAGTAGAACACAGTGAAATACAATAGAACATAGTAGAACACAGAGATACACAGTGGAACTCAGCAGAAAACAGTAGAACACAGTGAAACTTAGTAGAACAGTGAAACACAGCAGAACACAGTGGAACATAGTAGAACACAGTGTAACACAGCAAAAACAGTAGAACAGAGTAGAACATACTGGAACACAGTGCAACAAAATAGAACACACTGGAACATAGTGGAACACACATGAAAACAGTGGAACACAGAACACAGTGGAACACAGTAGAACACAGTGGAACACGGTAGAACACAGTGGAACACAAAACACAGTGAACCATAGTGGAACACAGTAGAACACAGTGGAACACAGAACAGTGGAAAATAGTAGAACATAGTGGAACACATTGGAACACAGTGGAACACACTGGAACACACTGGAACACAGTGGAACACATTGAAACAGTGGACCACAGTAGAACACAGTAGAACACAGTGGAACATAGTAGAACACAGTAGAACACAGTGGAATACACTAGAACACAGTGAAAGACAGTAGAACACAGTGGAAGACAGTAGAACACAGTGGAAAACATCAGAACACAATGGAACATAGTAGAACTCAGTAGAGCACAGAAGAATACAGAACACAGTAGAACGCAGTAGAAATAGTAGAACACAGTGGAACATAGAACACAATAGAACACAGTGGAACACAGTTGGACACAGTGAAACATAGTAGAACACAGTGAAACATAGTAGAACACAGCAGAACACAATGGAACATAGTAGAACACAGTAGAACACAGTGGGACACAGTAGAACACAGTGGAACACAATAGAAGACAGTAGAACACAGTGGAACATAATGAAACACAGTGGAACACAGTAGAACACAGAAGAAGACAGTGGAACAAAGTAGAACACAGTGGAACACAGTGGAACATAATGAAACACAGTGGAACACAGTAGAACACACTAGAAGACAGTAGAACACAGTGGAACTCAGTGGAACACAGTAGAACACAATGGAACTCAGTAGAACACAGTGGAAGACAGTGGAACACAGTAGAACACAGTGGAACACAGTAGAACACAGTAAAACACAGTGGAACACAGTGTAACACAGTGGAACACAGTAGAACACATGGAACATAATGAAACACAGTGGAACGCAGTAGAACACAGTAGAACACAGTGGAACACAGTAGAACATACTAGAAGACAGTAGAACACAGTGGAACTCAGTGGAACACAGTAGAACACAATGGAACTCAGTAGAACACAGTGGAAGACAGTAGAACACAGTGGAACACAGTAGAACACAGTGGAACACAGTATAACACAGTGCAACACAGTAGAACACAGTGGAACATAATGAAACACAGTGGAACAGAGTAGAACACTGTAGAAGACAGTAGAACACAGTGGAACTCAGTGGAACACAGTAGAACACAA
Source organism: Cherax destructor (assembly GCA_009830355.1). Lineage (NCBI taxonomy): Eukaryota > Metazoa > Arthropoda > Malacostraca > Decapoda > Parastacidae > Cherax > Cherax destructor. The sequence continues at coordinate 6,001 of WNWK01033436.1, read as the reverse complement.
TGGAACTCAGTAGAACACAGTGGAAGACAGTAGAACACAGTGGAACACAGTAGAACACAGTCGAACACAGTAGATCACAGTAAAACACAGTAGAACACAGTGTAAGATAATGAAACACAGAACACAGTGGAACACAGTAGAACACAATGGAACACAGTGGAACATAATGAAGCACAGTGGAACACAGTATAACACAGTGTAATATAGTAGAACACAGTGGAACACAGTAGAACACAGTGGAACACAGTAGAAGACAGAAGACAGTAGAACACAATGGAACTCAGTAGAACACAGTGAAACACAGTAGAACACAGTAGAACACAGTGGAACACAGTAGAACACAGTAAAACACAGTGGAACACAGTAGAACACAGTGGAACACAGTGGAAGATAATGAAACACAGAACACAATGGAACATAATGAAGCACAGTGGAACACAGTATAACACAGTGGAACATAGTAGAACACAGCGGAACACAGTGGAACATATGAAGCACAGTGGAACACAGTATAACACAGTGGAACATAGTAGAACACAGTGGAACACAGTAGAACACAGTGGAACACAGTAGAACACAGAGGAACACAGTAGAACACAGTGGAATATAATGAAACACAGTAGAACTCAGTGAAACAGTATAACACAGTGGAACCCAGTATAACACAGTAGAATACAGTGGAACACTGTAGAACACAGTAGAACACTGGAACACAGTAGAACACAGTGGAACACAGTAGAACACAGTGGAACACAGTAGAACACAGTGGGACACAGTATACCACAGTGGAACACAGTATAACACAGTGGAACACAGTATAACACAGTGGAACACAGTAGAACAAAGTGGAACACAGTGGAACACAGTGGAACATAATGAAACACAGTGGAACACAGTAGAACACACTAGAAGACAGTAGAACACAGTGGAACTCAGTGGAACACAGTAGAACAAAGTGGAACACAGTGGAACATAATGAAACACAGTGGAACACAGTAGAACACACTAGAAGACAGTAAAACACAGTGGAACACAGTGGAACATAATGAAACACAGTGGAACACAGTAGAACACAGTAGAAGACAGTAGAACACATGGAACATAATGAAACACAGTGGAACAGAGTAGAACACAGTAGAAGACAGTAGAACACAGTGGAACTCAGTGGAACACAGTAGAACACAATGGAACTCAGTAGAACACAGTGGAAGACAGTAGAACACAGTGGAAGACAGTAGAACACAGTGGAACACAGTAGATCACAGTAAAACACAGTGGAACACAGTAGAACACAGTGTAAGATAATGAAACACAGAACACAGTGGAACACAGTAGAACACAATGGAACACAGTGGAACATAATGAAGCACAGTGGAACACAGTATAACAGTGTAATATAGTAGAACACAGTGGAACACAGTAGAACACAGTGGAACACAGTAGAAGACAAAAGACAGTAGAACACAATGGAACTCAGTAGAACACAGTGGAACACAGTAGAACACAGTGGAACACAGTAGAACACAGTGGAACACAGTAGAACACAGTAAAACACAGTGGAACACAGTAGAACACAGTGGAACACAGTGGAAGATAATGAAACACAGAACACAATGGAACACAGTGGAACATAATGAAGCACAGTGGAACATAATGAAGCACAGTGGAACACAGTATAACACAGTGGAACATAGTAGAACACAGCGGAACACAGTATAACACAGTGGAACATATGAAGCACAGTGGAACACAGTATAACACAGTGGAACATAGTAGAACACAGTGGAACACAGAAGAACACAGTGGAACACAGTAGAACACAGTGGAACACAGTAGAACAAAGTGGAATATAATGAAACACAGTAGAACTCAGTGAAACAGTATAACACAGTGGAACATAGTAGAACACAGAGGAACACAGTAGAACACAGTGGAACACAGTATAACACAGTAGAATACAGTGGAACACAGTATAACACAGTAGAATATAGTGGAACACAGTGGAACACAGAACACTGGAACACAGTAGAACACAGTGTAACACAGTGGAACACAGTGGAACACAGTAGAACACAGTGGGACACAGTGTAACACGGTGGAACACAGTATAACACAGTGGAACACAGTATAACACAGTGGAACACAGTGGAACGCATTAGAAAACAGTAGAACACAGTGGAACACAGTAGAACATAGTGGAACACAGTGGAACACAGTATAACACAGACGAACACAGAGGAACACAGTAGAACATAGTGGAACACAGTAGAACACAGTGGAACACAGTAGAACACAGTGTAACACAGTGGAACACAGTAGAACACAGTGGAACATAGTAGAACACAGTGGAACACAGTAGAAAACAGTGTAACACAGTAGAACACAGTAGAACACAGTTTAACAGTTGCATTGAGTGATCATAGGGAAACATGGCAGACCAGAACCGTAGAGTTCACACACTCACCTGAGTGATACACTCACCTGAGTGATACACTCACCTGAGTGATACACTCACCTGAGTGATACACTCACCTGAGTGATACACTCACCTGAGTGATACACTCACCTACACCTTAGTGTAAGTACTCAGTGATACACTCTCCTGAGTGATACACTCACCTACACACTAGTGTAAGTACTATGTGATACACTCACCTACACACTAGTGTAAGTACTCAGTGATACACTCACCTACACACTAGTGTAAGTACTCAGTGATACACTCACCTACACACTAGTGTACGTACTCAGTGATACACTCATCTACACACTAGTGTAAGTACTCAGTGATACACTCACCTACACACTAGTGTAAGTACTCAGTGATACACTCACCTACACACTAGTGTAAGTACTCAGTGATACATTCACCTACACACTAGTGTAAGTACTCAGTGATACACTCAACTGAGAGATACACTCACCTACACACTAGTGTAAGTACTCAGTGATACACTCACCTACACACTAGTGTAAGTACTCAGTGATACACTCATCTACACACTAGTGTAAGTACTCAGTGATACACTCACCTATACACTAGTGCAAGTACTCAGTGATACACTCACCTACACACTAGTGTAAGTACTCAGTGATACATTCACCTACACACTAGTGTAAGTACTCAGTGATACACACACCTACACACTAGTGTAAGTACTCAGTGATACACTCACCTACACACTAGTGTAAGTACTCAGTGATACACTCACCTACACACTAGTGTAAGTACTCAGTGATACACTCACCTACACACTAGTGTAAGTACTCAGTGATACACTCATCTACACACTAGTGTAACTATCATATAGGACAGTGTAGCAGCACACTGCCAGTGTATCCAGTTTTGTTTTCAAAACACAGACATACAGTGTAGTGAAGTCACTAGGTCACGACTCACAGGCCCAGCCACTCACAAACAGTACACTGACAGTCACAAGGTCTCGGCTCCTAGTCCCAGCTACTCACAAACAGTACACTGACAGTCACAAGGTCCCAGCTGACAGGCCCAGCCACTCACAAACAATACACTGACAGTCACAAGGTCCCGACTGACAGTCCCAGCCACTCACAAACAGTACACTGACAGTCACAAGGTCCCGACTGACAGTCCCAGCCACTCACAAACAGTACACTGACAGTCACAAGGTCCCGGCTGACAGTCCCAGCCACTCACAAACATATGACCAAGTTTAATTATATCCAAAATACCCGTGACCCACACAACAGTGTGTTAGATACTCCAGTACCTGCTGGAATGTTACTGTGTAAGACTATCCAGTACCTGCTGGAGTGTTACTGTGTAGGATACTCCAGTACCTGCTGGAATGTTACTGTGTAAGACTATCCAGTACCTGCTGGAGTGTTACTGTGTAGGATACTCCAGTACCTGCTGGAATGTTACTGTGTAAGACTATCCAGTACCTGCTGGAGTGTTACTGTGTAAGATACTCCAGTACCTGCTGGATTGTTACTGTGTAAGACACTCCAGTACCTGCTGGAGTGTTTCTGTGTAAGTTACTCCAGTACCTGCTGGAATGTTACTGTGTAAGATACTCCAGTACCTGCTGGAATGTTACTGTGTAAGACACTCCAGTACCTGCTGGAGTGTTTCTGTGTAAGTTACTCCAGTACCTGCTGGAATGTTACTGTGTAAGACACTCCAGTACCTGCTGGAGTGTTTCTGTGTAAGTTACTCCAGTACCTGCTGGAATGTTACTGTGTAAGACTATCCAGTACATGCTGGAATGTTACTGTGTAAGACTATCCAGTACATGCTGGAATGTTACTGTGTAAAACTATCCAGTACCTGCTGGAGTGTTACTGTGTAGGATACTCCAGTACCTGCTGGAATGTTACTGTGTAAGCCTATCCAGTACCTGCTGGTGTGTTACTGTGTAGGATACTCCAGTACCCACTGGAAAGTTACTGTGTAAAGTACTCCAGTAACTGCTGGAATGTTATTGTGTAAGACACTCCAGTACCTGCTGGAATGTTACTGTGTAAGATACTCCAGTACCTGCTGGAATGTTACTGTGTAGGATACTCCAGTACCTGCTGGAATGTTACTGTGTAAGACTATCCAGTACCTGCTGGTGTGTTACTGTGTAGGATACTCCAGTACCTGCTGGAATGTTACTGTTTAAGATACTCCAGTACCTGCTGGAATGTTACTGTGTAAGACTATCCAGTACCTGCTGGTGTGTTACTGTGTAGGATACTCCAGTACCTGCTGGAATGTTTGTAAGCAGCTTATAGTCAGTTCCCTTTGTATTTCGCGGCACTCCTGTGCTGCCATCTGTAGGCCTACCTATGTCAGTGAGACGCCACTCTGAGATGCCCTCACTTCTCCAGCCTACTTCATTGAAGCAGGTCCTACCCTAGCTGGCTCCCGGGTCCCCTCACGCTCTGCCTCCGTGTATACCTACACCTTTCGAACAATAAACTCAGTCTAGTCATCGGCCGTATCTCTACACCTACGCTACCATTCTACTGCACTAGACCTGAAAGAAGTAAGCCAAGAACAGTAATTACAGTGGTGACAGCAGTGGTCCACGGCAGTGTAGTGTAGGGGACCATCCGACCAGCCGATCATCCGTGATCATCCAGTTCATCCGCTGGCTTATAGCGTCATCCGTCGTCTCCAGCGCCTCCTGGGTGCCTGAGTCAGAGCATCGTCCACGATTTTTCCACAAAATCGGAACATAGGGCGTCATCTCCAGCTCTCCAGCCTGAAGCAGTCACGTGTGTGTCCATCTCCTGTTCTACAACTCTCCAGCATTCTCCTACACCCTTCTGCATCCAGCAGCTTCCCTACGCCCTTCCTACAGCTACAAGAGACGCGAGCTCGCCGTCTGTGTTGTTTTCTCCGAGTTCTTCAAGAAGTCATTCCTGGCTTGACCACATGGGAACCCAGCTGGCTTGTCCCCCAAGCCAAGCCAGGCTCCTGCAGTGTTCCCAGCACCTCGTTCCTGCGTCCTACAATCAACACCCTTCCTCCAGCTAGTGCAGTGATTTATTTTTTTTGTTATTGCACCAGTATCTCAAAATTTCCCCCAGTGAAAACTGTAAAGTAACATCTTAGTAATTGTTGCATACTCTTGCAGTAATTCCTTGCATCCTGCCTAGTTCTGTTTGTGTAGTAATTTCCCCATGTCCATCTGCGTTTCCCAAAGCCACAGTCAGCAGCGCACTCAGACACGTTTACCAGTGTAAACATACCCCCAAACACGCCGACCGCTCACAGCATTTTCTTGTCCTCTTACACTCCTCGTTTTCGCAGAGTTTTCCTGTTCTTCCCAAGCCTTGCACAATATTTTATACACCACTGAAGACCCCAGAGATGTTCACAAGTGCTCATAGTGTGTGTACTGCCGCATCCAGCCACCAGTACACACCTGGAGTTTCAGAATCTGCCTACTTGCGTCTACTCTCCATCTACAATCAAAGTTAAGTAAACAGTGATTTCTCTGGCATTTCCTAAGAATTTGTGACATTATTT
>WNWK01033435.1:0-21157 GCA_009830355.1 Cherax destructor | reverse complement strand
ATGGAACCTAACCATATTGTTCAAATATGTTCTTAAGTTCACTTTAGACATTTTCCAGGAACGTGACTTACCATCTCTCTCTCACACACACACACACACACACACACACACACACACACACACACACACACACACACACACACACACACACACGTATGCAGTAGTCACCAACAAGCAATACATGATCCATAACAACCACAGGGAAAGTTGAATGATAGCTCTTAGCCATTTGTTGCTAGAGCTGGTCCCCTGAAAGAATCTACTTCCTACACTTTTCCACAACACTGCCATCTCCTAAATATGCATTGATTGCAACACAAAAGACTTAAAACTATCATTTACCTCCCCATGTGATTGTTTTGCATGTATATATATATATATATATATATATATATATATATATATATAACACACACACAGTCATACCTCGGTTAACGATGGCGTCGGATAACGATAAATTCGGTTAGCGATACATTTTTACGTCAAAATATTGACTCGGTTTACGATGATTGCTTCGGTTTACATATTCGTCCCAGACGCGTCCGCGTGGCGCCCAGCTGTGCGGGCACTCCAGGGAGCGTCAGTGTGCTATTGTTTACAAGTGTGCAACCACCACCCACGCATTCATACCAGTATATTGTCATTATTCCACTGTTTTTAGTGCTTGCAACTGCTAAATAAGTTACCATGGGTCCAAAGAAAGCTCCTAGTGCCAGCCCTGTGATAAAGAGTGTAGCATTCATGCAGGGAGTGTGGCATTAAAGAAAAGGCCAGTAACCCCAGAAAAGAACTTGCCACCTGCAGTGTTAATGGAAGGGGATTGCCCTTCCAAACACTAGCATAGTACAGTGGAACCCCGGGTAACGAAAACCCCGGAAATCGTGCAATTATGTAAGTATAATATTGTAAGTGCTTGTGGAAGTGTATTTTTGGGGGTCTGAAATAGACTAACCTAAATGACATTTTTTCGTAAGGAAGTAAATTCGTTCAGTAATGGCACTTGAGCAGGCTTCTGCAATGAATTATTTTCATTAACCGGGGTTCCACTGTACTATACTCCATCCTTTCCCCTCCTCCCGTCCTCCACACATCAACAACTCTTCAATAAATGTAAGTGACATGTTATTGTACTATACAGTGGAACCCCGGTTAACGAACACCCCAGAAATCGTGCAATTATGTAAGTACATGTATATATATACAGTGGTACCTCGAGTTACGATATTTTTTCGTTCGAGAATGCTGTTCAAGTGCCATTACCAAACGAATTTATCCCCATAAGGAATAATGTAAAATAGACTAGTCCTTTTACACCCCAAAAATATACCTACAAAAGCATTTAAAAATAAACTTACATAAAAGGGCGATTTTGGGGACCATTGTAACTCGAGGTACCACTGTATATATAATGTGTTAGTATAATAGCTTAACCTAGTAATTTTTAGTTTATAGCCAGTCAACAATTACATTGCTCAACCTAGACACTGATACATATAGTAATCCCACACATAAATATACGTACTTACAAAAGCATTTAAAAAAATAAACTTACATAAAAGGGCGATTTTGGGGACCATCGTAACTCGAGGTACCACTGTATATATATATATATATATATATATATATATATATACGTATTAGAGTTTCAGGTCCTTTCTTATGTTCCTCTTCACAGAGTCGTGCGATGTTACGCTACTGTGAGGTGTAGTCTTTGTTAGTGTGATGTGACTGTGAGGTGTAGTCTTGCCCCTTATATAAGCCTTCTTGTCATGTTTCCTTTTATAGTTCCTTGATAATGTGAGTAGTCACGAAGCGCTTGGAATTCCTCTATTTTTCATAGTGGTTGTCTTGCATATATTATATATTTTTTATTAACACATCGGCCCATTCCACCAAGGCAGGGTGGCCGAAAAGAAAAACTTTCATCATCATTCACTCCATCACTGTCTTGCCAGAAGGGTGCTTTACACTACAGTTATAAAACTGCAACATTAACACCCCTCCTTCAGAGTGCCGGCACTGTACTTCCCATCTCTAGAACTCAAGTCCGGCCTGCGGTTTCCCTGAATCCCTTCATAAATGTTACTTTGCTCACACTCCAACAGCACGTCAAGTATTAAAAACCATATGCCTCCATTCACTCCCATCAAATACGCTCACACATGCTTGCTGGAAGTCCAAGCCCCTCGCACAAAAACTTCCTTTACCCCTCCCTCCAACCTTTCCTAGGCCGACCCCTACCCGCCTTCCCTCCACTACAGATTTATACACTCTCGAAGTCCTCTGTCTCGTTCCATTCTCTCTACATGTCCAAACCACCTCAACAACCCCTCCTCAGCTCTCTGGACAATCGTTTTGGTAATCCCGCACCTCCTCCTAATTTCCAAACTCCGAATTCTCTGCATTATATTCACACCACACATTGACCTCAGACATGACATCTCCACTGCCTCCAGCCTTCTCCTCGTTGCAACATTCATCACCCATGCTTCACACCCATATAAGAGCGTTGGTATAACTATACTCTCATACATTCCCCTCTTTACTTCCATGGACAAGGTTCTTTGTCTCCACAGACTCCGAAGTGCTCCACTCACCCTTTTCCCTCATCAATTCTATGATTCACCTCATCCTTCATAGATCCATCCGACATGTCCACTCCCAAATATCTGAATACATTCACCTCCTCCATACTCTCTCCTCCAATCTGATATCCAATCTTTCGTCACCTATTCTTTTGTTATCCTCATCACCTACTCTTTCCTATATTCACTTTCAATTTCTTCTTTTACACACCCTACCAAATTCATCCACCAACCTCTGCAGCTTCTCTTCAGAATCTCCCAAAAGCACAGTGTCATCAGCAAAAGCAACTGTGACAACTCCCACTTTGTATTTGCTTCTTTATCTTTTAGCCCAACACCTCTTGCCAAGACCCTCGCATTCACTTCTCTTACAACCCCATCTATAAATATATTGAACAACCACGGTGACATCACACATCCTTGTCTAAGGCCCACTTTTACTGGGAAATAGTCCCCTTCCCTCCTACACACTCTAACCTGAGCCTCACTATCCTCATAAAAACTCTTCACTGCTTTCAGTAACCTTCCTCCTATTCCATACACCTGCAACATCTGCCACATTGCCCCCTATCTACCCTATCATACGCCTTTTCCAAATCCATAAATGCCACAAAAACATCTTTACCCTTATCCAAATACTGTTCACCTATATGTTTCACTGTAAACACTTGGTCTACACACCCCTACCTTTCCTAAACCCCCCTTGTTCATCTGCTATCCTTCTTTCTGTTTTACTCTTAATTCTTTCAATAATAACTCTACCATACACTTTACCAGGTACACTCAACAGACTTATTCCCCTATAATTTTGCACTCTCTTTTGTCCCCTTTGCCTTTATACAAAGGAACAATACACGCTCTCTGCCAATCCCTAGGTACCTTACCCTCTTCCATACATTTATTAAATAATAGCACCAACCACTCCAAAATTATATCCCCACCTGCTTTTAACATTTCTATCTTTATCCCATCAATCCCAGCTGCCTTACCCCTTTCATTCTACCCACTGCCTCACGAACTTCCCCTACACCCACAACTGGCTCTTCCACACTCCTACAAGATGTTATTCCTCCTTGCCCTACACACGAAATCACAGCTTCCCTGTCTTCATCAACATTTAACAAATCCTCAAAATATTCTCTCCATCTTCCCGATACCTCTAACTCTCCATTTAATAACTCTCCTCTCCTATTTTTAACTGTCAAATCCATTTGTTCTCTAGGCTTCCTCAACTTATTAATCTCATTCCAAAACTTTTTCTTATTTTCAACAAAATTTGCTGATAACATCTCACCCACTCTCTCATCTGCTCTCTTTTTACATTGCTTCACCACTCTTTTAACCTCTCTTTTTCTCTCCATATACTCTTCCCTCCTTGCATCACTTCTACTTTGTAAAAACCTCTCATATGCTAACTTTTTCTCCCTTACTACTCTCTTTACATCATCATTCCACCAATCGCTCCTCTTCCCTCCGCACCCACTCGCCTGTAACCACAAACTTCTGCTGAACACTCTAACACTACATTTTTAAATCTACCCCATACATTTTCGACCCCATTGCCTACACTCTCACTAGCCCATCTATCCTCCAATAGTTGTTTATATCTTACCCTAACTGCCTCCTCTTTTAGTTTATAAACCTTCACCTCTCTTTTACTTACTGATTCTATTTTCCTTGTATCCCATCTACCTTTTACTCCCACTGTAGCTATAACTAAAAAGTGATCTGATATATCTGTGGCCCCTCTATAAACATGTACATCCTGAAGTCTACTCAACAGTCTTTTATCTACCAATACATAGTCCAACAAACTACTGTCATTACGCCCTACATCATATCTTGTATACTTATTTATCCTCTTTTTCTTAAAATATGTATTACCTATAACTAAACCCCTTTCTATACAAAGTTCAATCAAAGGGCTCCCATTATCATTTACACCTGGCACCCCAAACTTACCTACTACACCCTCTCTGCATGTTTCTCCACTTTAGCATTTAGGGGCCCCTACCACAATTACTCTCTCATTTGGTTCAAAAGTTCCTATACATTCGCTTAACATCTCCCAAAATCTCTCTCTCTCCTCTACACTCCTCTCTTCTCCAGGTGCATACACGCTTATTATGACCCACTTTTCGCATCCGACCCTTATTTTAATCCACATAATCCTTGAATTTACACATTTATATTCCCTCTTTTCCTTCCATAACTGATCCTTCAACATTATTGCTACCCCTTCCTTAGCTCTAACTCTCTCAGATACTCCTGACTTAATCCCATTTATTTCTCCCCACTGAAACTCGCCTACCCCCTTCAGCTTTGTTTCGCTTAGGGCCAGGACATCTAACTTCTTTTCATTCATAACATCGGCAATCATCTCTTTCTTATCATCCGCACTACATCCACGCACATTCAGACAACCCAGTTTTATAAAGTTTTTCTTCTTCTCGTTTTTAGTAGATTTGTACAGGAGAAGGGGTTACTAGCCCATTGCTCCCGGCATCTTAGTCGCCTCATACGACACGCATGGCTTACGGAGGAAAGATTCTTTTCCACTTCCCCATAGACAATAGAGAAAATAAAAAGAACAAGAGCTATTAAGAAAAAGAAGAAAAACCTAGATGTGTGTATGTATATACAGTGGTCCCTCGGTTTTCGTGCATCTCCAAACTCGAACATTTATGTAAGTGTATTTTCGTAAGTGCTGTTGCAAGTGTATTTTTGGGGGTCTGAAATAGACTAACCTACGTGACATTATTTCTTAAGCAAGCAAATTCGTTCGGTAATGGCACTTGAGCAGCATTCTGGAACGAATTTTCGGCGAAAACCGAGGGACCACTGTATATGCATGTGTATGCCAGTGTAGTGTGACCTAAAGTGTAAGTAGAAGTAGCTAGATATACCTGTTATCCAGCGTGTTTATGAGACAGAAAAAAGACACCAGCAATCCTACCATCATGTAAAACAGTTTCAGGTTTCTGTTTCACAGTCACCTGGCAGGACGGTAGTACCTCCCTGGGTGGTTGCTGTCTACCAACCTACTACCTATATATATACAGTGGTACCTCTACTTACGAGCAGCTCAAAACTCGAACAATTATGTAAGTGTATTTTTGTAGGTGCTTTTGTAAGTGTATTTTTGAGGGTCTGAAATGTATTAACCTAAGTTTCAATATATATATATATATATATATATATATATATATATATATATATACAGTGGTACCTCTACTTACGAGCAGCTCAAAACTCGAACAATTATGTAAGTGTATTTTTGTAGGTGCTTTTGTAAGTGTATTTTTGAGGGTCTGAAATGTATTAACCTAAGTTTTATTATTTCTTATGGGAAAAAATTCCTTCAGTATCGGCACTTGAATAGCCGACTGGAACGAATTTTACTCGTAAGTAGAGGTACCACTGTATATATATAATGTGGACCCCCGGTTAATGGCCATAATTCATTCCAGAATGCTGTTCAAGTGCCATTACCAAACAAATTTGTTCCCTTAAGGAATAATGTAAATTAGATTAGTCCCTTTAGACCCCCAAAAATACACTTACAAAAGCACTCACAAAAATACACTTACATAATTGTTCGAGTTTGGAGCAGTACGTAAACCGGGGGTCCACTGTATATACTATATATATATGTCATGCCTAATAGGTAAAAACTGGTCAATTAGCAAGAACTCATTTAAAATTAAGTCCTTTCTAAAATTTTCTCTTATATGTTTAAAGATATATTTTTTCATTAATGTTAATGTAAAAAATTTTCATTTTGCACCAAAAGAATCTTAGAAAACTTACCTAACCTTATTATAACAAGCGCAATTTAATTTAGCCTAATCCAACTATGTAAATATATTTTAGATACGTTTACAATAATTTAATAATAAACAAACACAATGAAATATATTTTTTCCGTTAGGTTCAGAATGATTTTTGCGAAATTATTGCATACACAAATTTTCGCTTGTCTTATATGGCAAGATGATCATTGCTATTTAAGCCAAAATCTCAAGTTCTGCCTATTCGGCACGACATACATATATACAGTGGACCCCGAGTCACGAACACCCCGGAAATCGTAAAGTTATGTAAGTATAATATTGTAAGTGCTTTTGTAAGTGTATTTTTGGGGGGTCTGAAATGGACTAACCTACTTGACATTATTTCTTAAGGGAGAAATTCGTTCGGTAATGGCACTTGAGCAGGCTTCTGGAATGAATTTTGTTCGTCACTCGGGGGTCCACTGTATATACAGTGAACCCCCGGTATTCGTGATGCTCCAAACTCGAACAATTATGTAAGTGTATTTTTGTAAGTGCTTTTGTAAGTGTATTTTTGGGGGTCTAAAAGGACTAGTCTAATTTACATTATTCCTTATGGGAATAAATTCGTTTGGTAATGGCACTTGAACAGCATTCTGGAACGAAAAAATCACGAAAACCGGGGGTCATAATTCATTCCAGAAGGCTGTTCAAGTGCCATTACCGAAAGAATTTGTTCCCTTAAGGTAAAATGTAAATTAGATTAGTCCTATCAGACCCCCAAAAATACACATACAAAAGCACTTACAATATTAAACTTACATAATTGTTCGATTTCCGAGGTGACCGAAACTCGGAGGTCCACTGTATATACAGTGGTCCCCCGCCTAACGAGCACCCCGGAAATCATACAGTTATGTAAGTATAGTATTGCAAGTGCTTGTGGAAGTGTATTTTTGGGGGTCTGAAATAGACTAACCTACGTGACATTATTTCTTAAGGAAGTAAATTTGTTCGGTAATGGCACTTGAGCAGGCTTCTGGAATGAATTTTGCTCGTCTCATTAGGCGGGGGACCACTGTATATATATATACAGCCTCTCCTCACTTAGCGATGTACTCGTTTACTGACGCCTCGGACTTATGACGGGCTCTCTGACCAGTATTCATACCTAAATAATGTAGAGCTGATTTCCTCTATTCTGTTTATTTCAATATACAGTACACTACTGTATAAGCATTTAAAAATGTACCAGAAATGTTATAAATGGTGCAAAGGTGACATTAAAACAATATCAAAGATGGTTGACACAAACTCACTACCATTATACAGTGGACCCCCAGAGTTCGTCATTAATTCGTTCCAGAATGCTGCTCAAGTGCAGTTACCGAACGAATTGGTTCCCATAAGGAATAATGTAAATTAGATTAGTCATTTAGACCCCCAAAAATACACTTACAAAAGCACTTACAAAAATACACTTACATAATTGTTCGAGTTTGGAGCAGTATGAACTTCGGGGGTCCACTGTAGTATGCTCCTCACTTAGCAACGAATTCATTTAACGACGTGATCTTAGGAATATAACTCCGTCGTTAAGTGAGCAGAGGTTGTATATATATACAGCCTCTCCTCACTTAATGACAGAGATTCGTTCCTAAGACCACGTTGGTAAACAAATTTGTTGCTAAATGAGGAGCATAATATAATGATAGTGAGTTTGTGTCAACCATCTTTGATATTTTTTAATGTCATCTTTGCACCATTTATAACATTTCTGGTATATTTTTAAATGTTTATACAGTATTTTTTTTTTTTTATTAACACATCGGCCGATTCCCACCAAGACAGGGTGGCCGAAAAAGAAAAACTTTCATCATCATTCACTCCATCACTGTCTTGCCAGAGGGGTGCTTTACACTACAGTTATAAAACTGCAACATTAACACCCCTCCTTCAGAGTGCAGACACTGTACTTCCCATCTCCAGGACTCAAGTCCGGCCTGCCGGTTTCCCCGAATCCCTTCATAAATGTTACTTTGCTCACACTCCAACAGCACGTCAAGTATTAAAAACCATTTGTCTCCATTCACTCCTATCAAATACGCTCACACATGCTTGCTGGAAGTCGAAGCCCCTCGCACACAAAACCTCCTTTACCCCCTCCCTCCAACCTTTCCTAGGCCGACACCTACCCCGCCTTCCCTCCACAGATTTATACACTCTCAAAGTCATTCTGTCTCGTTCCATTCTCTCTACATGTCTGAACCACCTCAACAACCCCTCCTCAGCTCTCTGGATAATAGTTTTGGTAATCCCGCACCTCCTCCTAATTTCCAAACTACGAATTCTCTGCATTGTATTCACACCACACATTGACCTCAGACATGACATCTCCACTGCATCCAGCCTTCTCCTCGTTGCAACATTCATCACCCATGCTTCACACCCATATAAGAGTGTTGGTATAACTATACTCTCATACATTTCCCTCTTTACTTCCAGGGACAAAGTTCTTTGTCTCCACAGACTCTGAAGTGCTCCACTCACCCTTTTCCCCTCATCAATTCTATGATTCACCTCATCCTTCATAGACCCATCTGCTGACATGTCCACTCCCAAATATCTGAATACATTCACCTCCTCCATACTCTCTCCCTCCAATCTGATATCCAATCTTTTGTCACCTAATC
This sequence comes from Cherax destructor, assembly GCA_009830355.1. Lineage (NCBI taxonomy): Eukaryota > Metazoa > Arthropoda > Malacostraca > Decapoda > Parastacidae > Cherax > Cherax destructor. The sequence goes on along the minus strand of WNWK01033435.1, from coordinate 12,106 downwards.
TTTTTGTTATCCTCATCACCTTACTCTTTCCTATATTCACTTTCAATTTTCTTCTTTTACACACCCAACCAAATTCATCCACCAACCTCTGCAACTTCTCTTCAGAATCTCCCAAAAGCACAGTGTCATCAGCAAAAAGCAATTGTGACAACTCCCACTTTGTATTTGATTCTTTATCTTTTAACCCCACACCTCTTGCCAAGACCCTCGCATTCACTTCTCTTACAACCCCATCTATAAATATATTGAACCACGGTGACATCACACATCCTTGTCTAAGGCCCACTTTTACTGGGAAATAGTCCCCCTCCCTCCTACACACTCTAACCTGAGCCTCACTATCCTCATAAAAACTCTTCACTGCTTTCAGTAACCTACCTCCTATTCCATACACCTGCAACATCTGACACATTGCCCCCCTATCCATCCTATCATACGCCTTTTCCAAATCCATAAATGCCACAAAAACCTCTTTACCCTTATCCAAATACAGTTCACCTATATGTTTCACTGTAAACACTTGGTCTACACACCCCCTACCTTTCCTATAGCCCCCTTGTTCATCTGCTATCCTGCTTTCTATCTTACTCTTAATTCTTTCAATAATAACTCTACCATACACTTTACCAGGTACACTAAACAGACTTATTTCCCTATAATTTTTGCACTCTCTTTTGTCCCCTTTGCCTTTATACAAAGGAACAATACATGCTCTCTGCCAATCCCTAGGTACCTTACCCTCTTCCATACATTTATTAAATAATAGCACCAACCACTCCAAAACTATATCCCCACCTGCTTTTAACATTTCTATCTTTATCCCATCAATCCCAGCTGCCTTACCCCCTTTCATTCTACCCACTGCCTCACGAACTTCCCCCACACTCACAACTGGCTATTCCACACTCCTAGAAGATTTTATTCCTCCTTGCCCTATACAAGAAATCACAGCTTCCCTGTCTTCATCAACATTTAATAACTCCTCAAAATATTCCCTCCATCTTCCCGATACCTCTAACTCTCCATTTAATAACTCTCCTCTCCTATTTTTAACTGTCAAATCCATTTGTTCCCTAGGCTTCCTCAACTTATTAATCTCACTCCAAAACTTTTTCTTATTTTCAACAAAATTTGTTGATAACATCTCACCCACTCTCTCATTTGCTCTCTTTTTACGTTGCTTCACCACTCTCTTAACATCTCTTTTTCTCTCCATATACTCTTCCCTCCTTGCATCACTTCTACTTTGTAAAAACCTCTCATATGCTAACTTTTTCTCCCTTACTACTCTCTTTACATCATCATTCCACCAATCGCTCTTCTTCCCTCCCGCACCCACTCCCCTGTAACCACAAACTTCTGCTGAACACTCTAACACTACATTTTAAAATCTACCCCATACATCTTCGACCCCATTGCCTACACTCTCACTAGCCCATCTATCCTCCAATAGTTGTTTATATCTTACCCTAACTGCCTCCTCTTTTAGTTTATAAACTTTCACCTCTCTCTTACTTACTACTTCTATTTTCCTTGTATCCCATCTACCTTTTACTCCCACTGTAGCTATAACTAAAAAGTGATCTGATATATCTGTGGCCCCTCTATAAACATGTACATCCTGAAGTCTACTCAACAGTCTTTTATCTACCAATACGTAGTCCAACAAACTACTGTCATTACGCCCTACATCATATCTTGTATACTTATTTATCCTCTTTTTCTTAAAATATATATTATCTATAACTAAACCCCTTTCTATACAAAGTTCAATCAAAGGGCTCCCATTATCATTTACACCTGGCACCCCAAACTTACCTACCACACCCTCTCTACATGTTTCTCCTACTTTAGCATTTAGGTCCCCTACCACAATTACTCTCTCACTTGGTTCAAAAGTTCCTATACATTCGCTTAACATCTCCCAAAATCTCTCTCTCTCTCCTCTACACTCAGTAGAGCACAGTAGTGTACTGTATATTATAATAAACAGAAAAGAGAAAATAAGCTTTAATATACGTACATTTAGGTATGCATACTGGTCAGAGAGTCCGTCATAAGTCCGAGTCATCAGTAAACAAGTATGTCGCTAAGTGAGGAGAGGAGGTATGTACTATCGTAGTGCCAAGTGAGTGTAAAACGAAAGCCTGTATTTGTTTTACATGATGGTAGGATTGCTGGTGTCTTTTTTCTGTCTCATAAACATGCAAGATTTCAGGTACATCTTGCTACTTCTACTTACACTTAGGTCACACTACACATACATGTACACGTTTATGTATACACACTCATCTGAGTTTTCTTTGATTTTATCTTAATAGTTCTTGTTCTTATTGCTTTTCCTTTCATATCCATGGGGAAGTGGAATAAGAATCTTTCCTCCGTAAGCCATGCGTGTTGTAAAAGTCAACTAAAATGCCGGGAACAATGGGCTAGTAACCCCTTTTCCTGTATAGATTTACTAAAAAGAAAAAGAATAAAGCCGTCAAAGTGGGATGTTTGAATGTGCGTGGATGTTGTTTGAATGATAAGAAAGAGATGATTGTAGATGTTACGAATGAAAAGAAGCTGGATGTCCTGGCTTTAAGTGAGACAAAACTGAAGGGGGTAGGAGAGTTTCAGTGGGGAGAAATAAATGGGATTAGGTCATGGGTTTCAAATAGAGTTAGAGCTAAAGAAGGAGTGGCAATAATGTTGAATAATCAGTTATGGCAGGTAAAGAGGGAATATAAATGTATAAATTCAAGGATTATGTGGAGTAAAATAAAGGTTGGATGTGAAAAGTGGGTTATAGTAAGTGTTTATGCACCTGGAGAAGAGAGAAGTGTAGAGGGAGTGAGTGTGTGGGGAGTTTTGAACCAAATGAAAGAGTACTTGTGGTTGGGAATCTTAATGCTAAAGTAGGTAAAAATGTTGTGGAGGGAGTAGTAGGTAAATTTGGGGTGCCAGGGGTAAATGTAAATGGGAACCGTTAATTGAGCTATGTGCAGAAAGAGGTTTGGTAATAAGTAATACATATTTTATGAAAAAGAGGATAAATAAGTATACAAGGTATGATATAGCATGTAATGAAAGTAGTTTGTTAGATTATGTATTGGTTCATAAAAGGTTGATGGGTAGGCTTCAGGATGTACATGTTTATAGAGGGGCAACGGATGTATCGGATCATTATTTAGTTGTAGCTACAGTTAGAGTAAAAGGTAAATGGGACAAAAAGAAAATGGCAACAGCAAGTAAGAGAGAGGTAAAAGTAAATACTCAATGGCATTTTCCCAAAAATAATTTCAATTTTTACTATTAACTACCATCCTACTAAACACTTGCTGCAATGTAGTGTCACCATATTATAATTTGCCAAATGAAATATCATCATATTGTAATCTGCCCAATGTTTAAGCAAATCAAATTCCCATCAATCTATCCAATATTATGTACATAGTCCATAAGTTTTTAGATTAAGCTGCCAGTTATGCCCTGGCATGTCAGTGGCTCTCCTTGCACTTCTATGTAAATCACTATGTAAAATTGTGATGAAATAAAAATTATTATTATTATTAGATATAAGCAACTATTGGCAGAAAGGTGGGCTAGTGCAAGTATGAGTAGTTGGGGGGTTGCAGAGAGTTGGGATAGTTTTAAAAATGCAGTATTAGAATGTGGGGCAGAAGTTTGTGGCTATAGGAGGGTGGGTGAAGGAGGAAAGAGGAGTGAGTGGTGGAATGAAGAAGTAAAAGGTGTGATAAAAGAGAAAAAGGTAGCTTATGAGAGGTTTTTACAAAACAGAAGTGTTAATAGAAGAGCAGAGTATAAGGAGAGTAAAAGAAAGGTGAAGAGAGTGGTGAGAGTGCAAAAGGAGAGCAGATGAAAGAGTGGGAGAGGCTCTGTCAAGAAATTTTGCTAAAAACAAGAAAAATTTTTGGAGTGAGATAAACAAGTTAAGAAGACCTAGGGAACGAATGGATTTGTCAGTTAAAAACAGAGTAGGGGAGTTAGTAGATGGGGCGCTGGAGGTATTGGGTAAATGGTGGGAATATTTTGTGGAACTTTTAAATGTTGATGAAAAAAGGGAGGCAGTAATTTCATGCACTGGCCAGGGAGGTATAACATCATTTAGGAGTGAAGAAGAGCAGGATGTGAGTATGGGGGAGGTGCGTGAGGCATTATGTAGAATGAAAGGGGATAAAGCAGCTGGAACTGACAGGATCATGACAGAAATGTTAAAAGCAGGGGGATATAGTGTTGGAGTGGTTGGTATTTTTTTTTAATGAATGTATGAAAGAGGGGAAGGTACCTAGGGATTAGCAGAGAGCATGTATAGTTCCTTTATATAAAGGGAAGGGGGATAAAAGAGATTGTAAGAATTATACGGGAATAAGTTTACTGAGTATACCTGGTAAAGTGTATGGTAGGGTTATTATTGAAAGAATTAGAGGTAAGACAGAGAGTAGGATTCCAGATGAGCAAGGAGGCTTTAGAGTGGGTAGGGGATGTGTAGAGTATTTAGATAAAGGTAGGGAAGTTTTCATTGCATTTATGGATTTAGAAAAGGCATATGAGAGTGGATAAGGAAGCAATGTGGCAAATGTTGCAAGTGTATGGAATAGGTAGTAAGTTACTGAATGCTGTAAAGAGTTTTTATGAGGATAGTGAGGCTCAGGTTAGGGTGTGTAGGAGAGAGGGAGATTGCTTCCCAGTAAAAGTAGGTCTTAGACAGGGATGTGTAATGTCACCATGGTTGTTTAATATATTTATAGATGGGGTTGTAAAAGAAGTAAATGCTAGGGTGTTGGGGAGAGGGGTGGGATTAAATTATGGGGAATTAAATCAAATGGGAGTTGACACAGTTACTTTTTGCTGATGATACTGTGCTTATGGGAGATTCTAAAGAAAAGTTGCAAAGGTTAGTGGACGAGTTTGGGAGGGTGTGTAAAGGTAGAAAGTTGAAAGTGAACATAGATAAGAGTAAGGTGATGAGGGTATCAAACGATTTAAATAAAGAAAAATTGGATATCACATTGGAGAGAGGGATTATGGAAGAAGTGAATGTTTTCAGATACAGTGGACCCTGAAATAGGCCATAATCTGTTCCAGGAGCTTGGCCTAAAATTAAACTGGCCATTTCTGAACCATTATTTCCCTAAGAAATAATGTAAAATAAATTAATCCATTCCAGACACCCAAAATATTAAAAATAATAAATTTAAATAATATTAATTATATTTCTACATACACAAAACAACATTATTAACACATAATTATAAATACTACATAATAAATAATAAATAACATAAGAATAAATAACATTTACTTACCTTCATTGAAGAGAGTTGCTGGCATCTGGAAGATAGGGAGGAGGACAGGGGGAGGAGGGGTTAGTGTTTGGAAGGGGAATCCCCCTCCATAAGGACTTCAGGTAACAAGTCCTTATCTGGGGTTACTTCCCTTCTTTTTTTTTTAATGCCACTAGGACCAGCTTGAGAGTCACTGGACCCCTGCCTCAAAAAGTAACTGTCCAAAGTGCTCTGTTTCTGGTGCCTCTTTAACATTTTCCTGAAGTGCAACATGGCTCTGTCACTGAACTGGTTGCAGAGATGGCTTATTTCACCTTGCTCAGGGTGGTGTTTTTCAACAAATGTCTGCAACCTAGTCCACATAGAACACATTTCCTTAATCTCTGAAGAAGTTACTACCTCACCCTGTCCATCCACCTGTGAATCAATTTCCTCTACTGTCGTCTGATGCTGTTCCTGATGAAGCTCTTTCAGCTCTTCAGTGGTTAGGTCTACCCTGTGGTCCTCCACCAACTCTTCCACATCCTCACCACTCACCTCCAACCCCAGGCTGTTCCCCAATGCCACAATATCTTCCACAACAGGCACGGTCGTCAGGGTCAGGGCCAGCCTCAAATCCTTCAAAATCCTTCTTTTCAACACAATCCGGCCACAGTGGTTTCCAAGCAGAGTTCAAAGTCCTGGAAGTCACTCCCTGCCAAGCCTTACTTATAAGGCCTATGCAATGGACAATATTGAAGTGATCATGTAGCCGTGTCCACCGTGTTCGCCTTGCTCCGTGTTTTTTTGTGTTTTTCACGGTTTCTTTTACATGCTAGAACTTTAAAACTGTGCCAGTAATCTTATAAGGTACATCCCTCCAGTGCTCGGAACTAATCAGACAGAAAACAGTTATACTGAGTCAAAAAAAAGGGAATTAGTGTGCAAGAACATAGCAGAGCCATACTCCCAGAGGGGAACTTAGGCTTAAGTGCTGTGTGAAATAACAAAAGAGAACAAATATTTGTCAGAGGAAGGAAAGTCTCCCTGAAAATAGGGTGTAGATATAACTCTTATAGTGAATATCACAGTGGTGCCGTAGTATACAAATAAGTTAATAAATGTTAAAGTGAAAACAAAGGCGGAAGTGTTAGACCTAACGAGTTTCGTGTTTCAAATCAGTTGCCAGCGGTCGCCGGGTCCTTACCATGCAGGTCAGCTGTATTGATAATTTTAAACTGCTAGTGTACCTGACCAAAATCTAGTGATTACATTGATATAAAAGAATTTCTATCGAAATACGAATAGGTGCACAATCTTTAGAAAATATGTAAATTGTCAGTTTCAAAAAAATACGATAACCAGTGTCGGTTGTGAGTTATCAGTGAACGATTTCAACAACATAAGACCGTATATCATCCAGTCAACCATAGTGAAAAACAGCAGTGTTGTGGTGGAGGTAGAAAAAACTAGAAAAACTAAACCCAGTACAGTGATCCATAAGTGCTTAAAACCCCAGCTTGTGTCCTGGCAGTGCCTTTTCCTCCTGAGTAATGTAGGTCCTCTTTGGCATTTTCTTCCAAAGAGGCCTGTTTCATCACAATTAAACACTTGTTGGGGTTCAAATTTTTCAGTGTCTAGAGCCTGGAATTCTGCACAAATTTTTCAGCAGCACGTTTATCTGAACTGGCTGCCTCACCATGCCTTATAACACTATGTATGCCACTACGTTTCCTAAATCTGTCAAACCAGCCTTTGCTGGCTTTAAAATCACTCGTATCAGCACTGGTTCCAGGCATTGTCTTGACAAGATCTCGTGCAACTGCTTGCCTTTTCACAAATTATAGCCATTGAAACACTATCACCCGCTATCTGTTTTTCGTTGATCCACACCGCCAACAACTTCTCAACCTCATCCACTGCTTTTTGATCTGTTTTGAAAAAATGTTTACCGTTGCAACATCAGCTTCTGGATGGGGGATATTTTAGCCGTCTGGACGACACCCGGAGGGGTTTTGGCAATCCCATTATCTGTCCCCCAGTGCTGGGGGCAACGATGTTGGCAGACGTAGGGTGAGCTGACTAGCAGTTTAGGTGAATAGACATATGGAAGAAGTGGAACCCTGTCATATGTAGGGAAAAATTTTTCCAAGGAGTTGGAAATGGGAAAGGTTTCCAGGGCAATTTTGGGGTCAATTCGGGTGGACAAATACTGTAGAAAATGCAGTAACATTCATTGACAACTGGGACCTCTTCTATGGCAAAAAATGACATGTATCCGGGATGGGTTTTCCCTTTTCCAGGTCTGGGAGGGCACCCGCAACTGCAGTGGAGGGCTGGGAAAAAAAAAAGGCTTTAAACTAGAAATTTGTGGTATGGGAAAAAGTGAAGTCGCAGTGTAGTAATATTATATTCTGAATAAATAATAGGCAGAATAAGTTGGATACTGTAAGCCATTTGGGACTAGATGACAAGGACACTAATAAAGGGATAGTGGAAAAAAGAAATGAGCAGGAAGGGTAAAGATAAAGGAGGTCTTTAAATGTAATCACCCCAAAATTGGCCAGGAATAGATGGACGAGTTGAATTATTGCTAGTGGGGGAAAATGATGTTTTTGCAATAACTGAGACATGGTTTTTAAAATGAAAAATGGGACATCCTGCTGAATGTCATTCAGGGTTTTAAATTGTTCAAGTAGACAAAATATCGGGGAAGGGGGGGGGGTGGCACTCTATGTCCGTGTCATTAAAATTGTTTTAAAAAAAGGGGGTAAGTCTGAAATAAACATACAGAGTCTGTCTGGATAGAATTTTTTAGAGAAAGAATTAGTTAGGCGTGATATATCGTCCTCCCAAACTTGGGGAACAAGGGGACTACTATGGGAGGGGAAATTTTTAAAAGGGCCCCAAAAGGGATGATTGTAGTAATTCTAGGGGACTTTAACTTTAGTCAGATTGATTGATTTCTTGGGGGGGGAATTTAGAATCTGACTTTTAAAAAGTTGTTTTAGTTGTTTTTGAGCAGTTTGTAGAACCTACAAGGAAAATAACCTCTTGGCTTGGTTCTGGCAAACAGGAATCCGTTAATAATTTAGAAATTACAGAGGGGGCTCTGCACAACGACCACAAGTCAATTCCTTTAGCATTGAATGGATGTATGATAGTTGGATAATTCAGTAACGGGCCATACTTTCTTTGCAGATATAATTGGTTTAGAGAACACTTATCAACTGTGGACTGGGGTGACGAAGAGAGGTATCAATATGACAGTTTTCTTAACACTTAAAAGGCTGCCCAAGAACATTTATCCCTATAAAAGTAATTAGATCAAGTAGAAATGAAAATGGATGAATAATGGCTCCCAAAATTTTTTTAGGGCAGAAGAAGGAATTTATAGGCATAAATAGGGTGAGGGTCATCTTAAAAATCAGTATCGCATTAAAAGAGACGTTAAAAAGGGTTAAGAAAAGCTAACGGACTATGCAATTAAAAGTTGCTGGTATTCAAAAACTAACCCAAAAAATTTTTTTTGGTTTATAGAACCAAAGTTAGGGATAAGATAGGTCCCTTAAAAAAAAAACTCTGGGCATCTTACTGACAGGAGAATGATATGTGCTCTTTTATTTATCTCTCGTTTTCCGGACACTAATATTTAGTAATTAATTTTTAGAGTCTGAAAGGTAATTATGTAATATCCAGTCACTACAAAATGTTATGAAACAACTGAAACCCACTGAAACAGGATAAATCTGGTCTGATGAGCTTTTGCAAGGGTTCTTAAGGAATGCAAAATGGAACTCTGTGAACCAATATCTAACATCATTAATTTATCTCTTCAAACAGGTGTAGTGTCTGATATGTGGAAGATAGCTAATGTAATTCCTATTTTAAAGCAGGAGGACAATTCACTACCATCAAATTACCGCCCAATAAGCCTGAGCCTCAATTATAGGCAAATTACTAGAGTCAATTATAGCTGGTATTATTAGAAACCATCTAGATAACCATAATTTGATTAATGATACTCAGCATGGATTCACGAGGAGGTTCTGCCTATCTAATTTATTAACCTTCTTTAGTAAAGCTTTTGAGGCTGTTGATCACGATAAAGAATTCGATATTGTTTATTTAGACTTTAGTAAGGCTTTTGATAGAGTACCGCACCAGAGACTGTTAAAAAGTGGCAGCTCATGGCATTGGGGAAAAGTGCTGTCATGGATCGAGTCATGGCTCACCAATAGGAAGCAGAGAGTGTGCATAAATGAGGGTTAAATCCGAATGGGGACTTGTAACAAGTGGTGTTCCACAGGGATCAGTCTTAGGCCCATTGTTATTTATAATATATCAATGACCTTGACGAGGGAATTACTAGTGATATGAGCAAATTCGCCGACGACACGAAGATAGGTAGGATATTTGATTCATACATAGATGTCATAGAACTTCAGGAAGATTTAGACAAACTTAATTCGTGGTCAGAAAAGTGGCAGATGCAGTTCAATGTAGATAATCAAGATTCTGAAGCTCGGAGTGTCCTTAACCAAGCACTTATAAGTTAAATAACGTAGAAGTTAGCCATACAGATTGCGAGAAGGACTTGGGGGTGATGGTAAGAAAGCAACCTTAAACCAAGACAGCAATGCCTAAGCGTACGTAATAAGGCAAATAGATTACGGGGATTTATATCAAGGGTGTTAGCAACAGAAGTCCAGAGGTTATATTACAACTTTATACATCATTACTAAGGCCTCACCTAGATTACGCAGCTCAGTTTTGGTCTCCATATTACAGAATGGACATAAATTCGTTAGAAAACATTCAGCGTAGAATGACTAAATTAATACATAGCATTAGAAATCTTCCTTACGAAGAAAGATTGAAGACCCCAAAATTACATTCACTTGTAAGACGTAGAATGAGGGAGACATGATCGAGGTATACAAGTGGAAAATGGGTATAACAAAGGGGATATAGATAAGGGCTTGAGGATATCTCTCCAAGAGAGAACCCGCAATAATGGATTCAAGTTAGATAAGTTTAGATTTAGAAAGGATAGGAAAGTATTGGTTTTGGAAATAGGGTAGTTGATGAGGGGGAACAGTCTGCCTAGTAGGGTTATTGAAGCAAGGACCTTGGGTAGTTTTCAAATTTAGGTTGGATAAATTCATGAGTGAGAGTGGTTTGATTTGAGTGGGACTGCGCATGAGTGGGTAAATTGTCAAAGCTTATTTCTTGGGTAGCATTGAAATTGGGTTGAGCAAATATTCTGTTAGTGGGACGGATTGTGAAGGACTTGCCTAGTATGGGCCAACAGGCCTGTTGCAGTGTTCCTCATTTCTTATGTTCTTATGTAAACTCCAGGATCGTAGGGTGTCTTGCAGGCGTCTTCTCCCAACCGTCCTTCCTGAAGCACGTAGAGTGAACGTAAGTAGGAACACTGCAGCAGGCCTACTGACCCATGTGAGGCAGGTCCATGTCACTCCCTGGCTTAGACCTGACTACCTGGAGTTAACCCTCTCCAGGTAAACTCCAGGTAGTCAGGTCACATTCGCTGAGGCAGTGGCAGCATCTTTACTTAACCTGGGGCAAGTAACTTGATGTGACCAGGCTTATAACAGTAGTACCAGGCTTATAACAGTAGTACCAGGCTTATAACAGTAGTACCAGGCATGTAACAGTAGTACCAGGCTTATAACAGTAGTACCAGGCTTATAACAGTAGTACCAGGGTTATAACAGTAGTACCAGGCTTATAACAGTAGTACCAGGCTTATAACAGTAGTACCAGACTTATAACAGTAGTACCAGGCTTATAACAGTAGTACCAGGCTTATAACAGTAGTACCAGGCTTATAACAGTAGTACCAGGCTTATAACAGTAGTACCAGGCTTATAACAGTAGTACCAGCCTTATAACAGTAGTACCAGGCTTATAACAGTAGTACCAGCCTTATAACAGTAGTACCAGCCTTATAACAGTAGTACCAGGCGTATAACAGTAGTACCAGGCTTATAACAGTAGTACCAGGCTTATAACAGTAGTAACAGGCTTATAAGAACATAAGAAAGGAGGAACACTGCAGCAGGCCTGTTGGCCCATACTAGGCAGGTCCTTCACAATCCGTCCCACTAACAGAATATTTGCTCAACCCAATTTTCAATGCTACCCAAGAAATAAGCTTTGACAATTCTACCCACTCATGCAAGTCCCACTCAAATCCAACCCCTCTACTCTGATTTATCCAACCTAAATTTGAAACTACACAAGGTCCTAGCTTTAACCCTACTAGGCAGCTGTTCCCTCATCAACTACCCTATTTCCAAACCAATACTTTAAGAACATAAGAACATAAGAATGGAGGAACACTGCAGAAGGCCTACTGGCCCATACAAGGCAGGTCCTTATCAAAACCACTACCTAAGAATTTACTCCTGTACTCACGACACTAATCAACCCAGCCCCTCCCACTCATATATTTGTCCAATCTCTTTTAAAGCCACCCAAGGTCCTAGCTCTATCACCCTACTCGGAAGATTGTTCCACGCATCTACAACTCTGTTCGAAAACCAGTACTTGCCTATGTCCTTTCTAAATCTAAATTTATCCAATTTAAATCCGTTATTTCTGGTTCTTACTTGGTTCGATATCCTCAGTATTTTATTAATATCTCCTTTGTTTATGCCCATCATCCACTTGTACACCTCGATGATATCTCCCTCATTCTACGTCTCTCCAGATGGAGATTCAATGCTCTAAGTCTATCTTCATACGGGAGATTTCTTATACTGTAAATCATTTTAGTATTCTTCTTTGTATGTTCTCCAATGAATCTATAT
>WNWK01033434.1:0-21158 GCA_009830355.1 Cherax destructor | reverse complement strand
GGTGAGCAAAAATCTGGGAGACTATAGAGGGTATAAAGTAGAGGGGGGGAAATGGAAGAGGAAACTGTCAAAGGGGGTTTGGGAGGGGAAAAGGAGTGGAAGGGCCCTGGGGGGGCAGTCAAGGAAGAAACTTGGGAGGGGACGGGGGATGAAGATATTGAAGAGGAGGGGATGAAAACCCCTTAAGGGCCGGGGGGAAGAACCCGGAATGGGTTTTTTTTCCGGGACTTATAAAAGAAGGGGGGCTGAGTTAGGGGGGACAGGGCGTGAAGACACAGAACTGTGCAGTGAGTAGGGGAAGGGGGTGGGAAGTGGGGGAATGCCGGGGGGGACCCTGGGACCAAAGAACAGCAAAAAGAATCGAAAAAAAAAAAAAAAAAAAAAAAAAAAAAAAAAAAAAAAAAAAAAAAAAAAAAAAAAAAAAAAAAAAAAAAAAAAAAAAAAAAAAAAAAAAAAAAAAAAAAAAAAAAAAAAAAAAAAAAAAAAAAAAAAAAAAAAAAAAAAAAAAAAAAAAAAAAAAAAAAAAAAAAAAAAAAAAAAAAAAAAAAAAAAAAAAAAAAAAAAAAAAAAAAAAAAAAAAAAAAAAAAAAAAAAAAAAAAAAAAAAAAAAAAAAAAAAAAAAAAAAAAAAAAAAAAAAAAAAAAAAAAAAAAAAAAAAAAAAAAAAAAAAAAAAAAAAAAAAAAAAAAAAAAAAAAAAAAAAAAAAAAAAAAAAAAAAAAAAAAAAAAAAAAAAAAAAAAAAAAAAAAAAAAAAAAAAAAAAAAAAAAAAAAAAAAAAAAAAAAAAAAAAAAAAAAAAAAAAAGAGTTGGTGGAACCAGGGGAAGACTAACCACTAAGAGCTGCAAGAGCTTCATCTGCAACAGTATCAGACCACAGTTGAGGAACTTGCTTCACAGGAGGAGGAGGAAGAAGAGGGAGTGAAGGAGGTGGAATGTGGAATAAGCTGCAAAGTCATGGAGAAATACCAACCCTGAGCAAGCTGAAACAACCCATCTCTGCAACATGTTGTGACAAACAAATGTCCCATTTTAGGGACATCTTAAAGAGGCTACTGAACAGAGCACTCTTGACAAAGTATTGTGCGACAGGGGTCTAGTGACTCTCAATGGGTCCTAGTGGCATTAAAAGACAAAGGGAAGTAAACCCAGAGAGGGACTTGTTACCTGAAGTCCTTATGGAGGGAAATTCCTCTTCCAAACAATGAGTGCTTCCTCCCCTCACTTCCTCCCTATCTTCAGATGCCAGCAAGTCTCTTCAATAAAGGTAAGTAAATGTTATTTAAAAGTTTATTAAAATGTTTAATTATAAATTTATTACTTTTTAAATATATTTATAATTGTTTTGTGTATGTAAAACTATAGTTATTCTTTAAAATGTATTTTGTGAATATTGGTGTCTGGAACGGATTAATTGTATTTCCATTATTTCTTATGGGAAATATTGCTTCGACTGGTCATTTCAGCTTAGCCTAGCTTCTGAACGGATTACGGCCGAAACTCGTGGGTTCCACTGTATATGGTTCTGGTAATTAGGATTCTACAAAAGTGATGCAACTGAGGGAAAGCCTTGTTTCTCAGGGGGTCTCTGTAGGAGTTGCATCACTCCCACACCTGTGTTGTAAGGTGCTGACATGCCCATTCCTGGGGCATAAGGTCCTTTCTGTCGAAGACCTGACGGCCACAATTTATTCAACAAACTCAAGCAGTCAGTTGAGACTTTGTGTAACTTTTTTGTAATGCAAAGTATAATACACAATATGTTATACTGTTATGCTAGTAAAACAGATTCATTATGCACAAGATTCTCAGTGTGAAGTGCACAATAATGTACATGTGAATAGCTGTACTCCCCACAAACTATGCAAAGATATTATTTAACATTCTTCAGGGAATGAACTTTAAGTCACCATGCATGCATTTACATAATGTCTAAAACATTTGCACCCTACCGTTTTATACAAGACAAATGAATGTACAAGTATAGTCAATCTTCAAATTTTATGCTCACACTACATATAAATATGAAATATCAAAGATGTATGCATTTGACCATCATTAGAAAATTCAAACCACATATCATGAATTCATTATAGCTGGCTAATATCAAATGCATAATTTCCCTGCAATTACAAAAAAAGTTTCCTACAAGTAACTGATTTCCAAATGTATTCTACAAAATTTAGCTTTTAGATAACAATTTAAATAATAGTATATAAAAATGCTGAAGCCAGCTCATGCTCATGTGTCCAACTTTATTATCTAAATCTATCAAGCAATTAATGCAGGTAATACAATGCAAAGGGAATGTTTGTATTTCTAATATTATCTCCTTAATAAAGTAGAACATTTAAATGATATAAGAACAAATAAAAGTGGTAGTACTTTGAATCTAGGAGTACGTAGTATGATGTAGTAGTAAGACTATCCTCAACAATAATAGTATTATCTGAAAATAATCATAATGCTCACAAGATGTTAAGAATGTGATAATGTTAGAATCAATTACTGAAAAAGTCATAAAGATGTTCTTCTAACAAAGTGTGTAAAAATGTCACAATATATTAAGTACATCATTTATTATTCAGTCTTATGTAATTAATAGATGGTAAGATAATAAAACTTTAAACACAAAACTCTAGTAAATTTACAGTGAAAAATTCTCGACAAACTAAAATTGTCATAAATATTAAAATACAGTGTACCTCGAGTTACGATGGTCCCCAAAATCGCCCTTTTATGTAAGTTTATTTTTTTAAATGCTTTTGTAGGTATATTTTTGGGGGTGTAAAAGGACTAGTCTATTTTACATTATTCCTTATGGGGATAAACGTTTGGTAATGGCACTTGGAACAGCAATTCTCGAACGAAAAATATCGTAACTCGAGGTACCACTGTACTCTTACATTATCGAGGAATGACTTCATTTTACAGTGTTTTCATACAACATTCCCAGTGTTAATTCTGAACATTATCTACAATTTGATTTTTTTTTTCATTATTTTAAATTTAAGCTACATAAACCAATTGAAAATGTACATTATACGTAACCACACACGAGAAAATTTAAAAAAATGGCTGTGACACATCTGGCAGTGTGGTGTTAGGGTAAGCTAGGCTGTGACACATCTGGCAGTGAAGAGGTAAGCTTGTGGCTGTGACACATCTGGCAGTGTGGTGTTAGGTTAAGCCAGACAACTTTCACATTTTGCCCTCTTATAACACATGGTGAGGATGAGTTGCCAGGGTGGGAGGAAGGGTTGCCAGGGATGTTTGAATGGGTTGCCAGGGTGGGAGGATGGGCTGCCAGGATGTGGCAAGAATGGGTTGCCAGGGTGTGAGGATGGGTTGTCAGGTGAGGATGGGTTGCCAGGGGTGTGAGGATGGGTTGCCAGGGGTGTGAGGATGGTTTGGTTAGGTGGAGGATGGGTTGCCAGGGGTGTGAGCATGGGTTGCCAGGGGTGTGAGGATGGGTTGCCAGGGTGTGAGGATGGGTTGCCAGGGGTGTGAGGATGGGTTGCCAGGGGTGTGAGGATCGGTTGCCAGGGTGTGAGAGGATCGCTAAGCCAGGTGTGAGGATCGGTTGCCAGGGTGTGAGGATGGGCTGCCAAGGTGAGCTACAGATGAGTTGCCAGTTTAAGTACAATATTATTTAATATTGAACTTTTTCACTCAGAGAACAAGAGAACTTAAAATATTTCTTGTAATACTATTAATTAGAAGAGACTATAATTCAATATAATTCATTAAATTTATAACCTAAACTCACCTTCCATCTGCTTAGAATATGTAATAATTACTATTATTTTATTCACAAAAACAAAATATGTGATCAAAACATGTGTTAAGTAGAGAAAACAGCTTTATGGTATCAGCATTGTATATGTACTACAGCCAAGTGGTATCCCATCTATAAGAACTATTTTAAAGCATATACAGTATTAGACTAGGTATAAGATCACCTGTAACCTTTAAATAAACTGTTATCACTAGTCAGTATTTAAATAGTTTTTTCCAACACTGAACCTGATAGTATGGCCTTGAACTAACTCACATTTTTTTGACTAGAAACAGCATAAACCCATTAGATTTTGAAGCTAAAGAAATTTTAAAATACAGTAGGGCCCCACTTACACAGCAGGTTAGGTTCCAGGCTACTGCCGGAAAGCAGAATGCCATTTTTTCCATTTATAAATGCATATAAATGCCAGACAAGAAATTTGGCACTAATCTATATTATTAGTAATAGAACTAGGCATTAAAAACACAATAAAAAAGTAAATACATACACAGTACTGTACATTCATTACTTACCTTTAAAATATTTGTATCTTAATATAAGGCGAGAGGTGAGTAGTAGTATTTATTTGTAGGAAGTAAGGTGTAGGTAGCCCTGAATACCAGTCCCAAACTTAATTAATATACAATATTTAAAGCAGCCCAGAGAGATAAAATACACATACAGTACACTCATTATTTACCTTAAAATATGTGTAGTCTTAATGTTGGATGAGAGGTGAGTAGTATTTATTTGTAGGAAGTCAGCCGTAGGTAGCCTGGGCACATAGCTATACGATATTTAATGTGGCCCAGAGCTATATTATTACCATCAACATACCTTTTAGATGCTATCATAAACGAAGGGAGAAGTAATGAATAATTCATGCCGAGAATTGTAAACAAAAGCGTTTGTGTGTTTAGGGGAGTACTGAGCCACATGCAGATTCATACACGTTTTTCTGATGCTGGACCAGAGAAAATGTAATGTCCCTTCGCTGGCCACTACACCTCAAACATAAACATATCATGTTTATTTGCTATGTAACGTGTTTCTTATATAATTTTGAAGAAAATATCATAGATTGATTAATGAAAATGTCTATATTAACGCAAAATAAGATATTTAATGTGCCCAAGAGTGATTATTATTATGTATTAGTATTACAGTATTACTATGGCATTAAGACTAGAGGGACACTCTTAGTGATTTTAATGTGTACCTACATGCCAACACAGTGTGCAAGTATATTTAGATACAGGTACACATAAGTATAATTATCAGAGTACATATAAAATATGCAATAATTTTAAAAACACTTGAAATTTTGGAAAGTTTCCAGACATAATAGAGAGATGTGCTCACAGAGAATGTAAACAAACCGGGTGGGCACGCCGCATTAAAAGACTGCTCGCCGTATAGAGAGTTTGGTCAAAATTTGAAATTGCCGTAAGCGGGGCCCTACTGTATATAAAAAGAATAAAATGCATATTACATTTGATTGTTGTATGTATATAACTCTCTTAGTTTCTATGTACGTACCATGAACGGAAAATCAACTTGTCTGTTTAACCTCTATAACATCATTAATAAAAATCTTAAAAACACTTTTACTCCCAGAATGATGCCTTGTGTGTGTTCATCAGTTGGAAGCACATTAGCATTATCTCTTAATTTCAACATCAAACACTGCACAGGTTTTCAGAACCATTTGGCTTCTTTGATGTTGTGGACTTTGTACTTGGCTCCTCTCTCCCAGATGACCAATATTTATTGTACACTATTTCAGTTAGGAACACACAGTAGCCAGAGTTGGGACCCCTATTCTCCAAACTGTTGAAAGTGTTACTGATAATTCTGCTGAAAGGCTGTTTTCAAACATCCCTTAACAGTCTCACCAACTCTCTCTCAAAGCTTCCTACCTAGACAGACCATGACAATAAATTAAAGGATGAGTGACTGTGGTAACCGAAACCTACCATACAGTTTTAGGCATAAGCATGTTATGGCAAATACATACCAGTATAAACAACGGATTAATGTAATCAGATGATTATTCTCAAACCACAAAATTCTCCAAATTTTTGACATTAATACTCTCCACAGAGATGACTGGGTTCTAAATACGGTAAGACCGTCCCACTCATAAGGCGGGTTAGGTTGCAAAATTGCCAAAAGTGGAACATGGCCTTTTTTCACTCTCAAATGAATATAAAAGCCTGATAATATATGATAGTGTGCAACAGAGCTAGCTAAAAAAGATACAAAAGTAAAATGAATGTACAGTACCTTCACGGCACACTTAACTGCTAAAACACCTCAATTACTGGGAACGCTTGAAGGTCCTCAACCTGTACTCCCTAGAATGCAGGAGGAGAGATACGTGATTATATACATTTGGAAAATCCTAGAGGATTAGTACCAAACTTGCACATGAAAATCACTCCCCATGAAAGCAAAGGGCCAGAGATGCAACATCCCCCAATGAAAGCAGTGGTGCCACTAGCATGATAAGAGACAACACAATAAGTGTCAGGTGCCCAAGACTGTTCAACTGCCTCCCAGCATACATAAGGGGGATTACCAATAGACCCTGGCTGTCTTCAAGCAGGCACTGGACAGGCACCAAAGTCAGTACCTGACTAGCCGGGCTGTGGTTCGTACGTCAGGTTGCATGTGGCCAACAGTAACAGCCTGGTTGATCAGGCCCTGATCCACCATGAGGCCTGGTCACAGACTGGGCCACGATGGCACTGACCCCGGAACCCTCCCCAGGTATACTTCAGTATACACATTACTTCTTTCTTTCAACCCGTCGCCGTTTCCCACCGAAGCGGGGTGGCCCAAAATGAAAACGAAAGTTTCCCTTTACATTTAGTAATATATACAGGAGAAGGGTTACTAGCCCCTTGCTCCCGGCATTTTAGTCGCCTTTTATGACACGCATGGCTTACGGAGGAAGAATTCTGTTCCACTTCCCATGGTGATAAGAGGAAATAAGAACAAGAATTAGTAAGAAAATAAGAAAACCCAAAGGGGTGTATATTTTGCTTGTACATGAATGTGTAGTGTGACCTAAGTGTAAGTAGAAGTAGCAAGATGTACCTGAAATCTTGCATGTTTATGAGACAGAAAAAGACACCAGCAATCCTACCATCATGTAAAACAATTACAGGCTTTCGTTTACACTCACTTGGCAGGACGGTAGTACCTCCCTGGGTGGTTGCTGTCTACCAACCTACTACCTAGAACACATTACTTACCTTAAAATATTTTTGTCCATAGCTTATACATATTATTATAATAAAAAAGAAGAGCTAAACCTACAAGAGTCATACTGCGCAGAGCTTATACATAGTGAGTGGTGAATTTAAAGAATGAATATATTTAATATAGGAAAGATGGAGATGGCATATTTTCATCATCTAACTCTCCAAAGAATCTTGTTTGTTTTGATGATGGAAACTTTGATGAAGCTCTTGGAGGAGTGTTGTTGTTGTTGTTCACGTTGAAAGTTCTTCAAGGCTAGCTGTTGCTGTTGACAATGAAGGTTATGAACATAAGAAAGGAGCACTGCAACAGGCCTACTGACCCATGCTAGGCAAGTCCAAGTAGGAAAGCAATGAACTTTGCCTCATGAATTATTGTCCCCTTTTCTTAGAATTTCTTTATGCCATGCCATATCATTTAAAAGGGCTGCATTCACTTTTGAACTTCTTTCAAAACTTTGGTCAATCCTCTCAAAACTGCCATTCCAATTTCTATAGAGTTGATAGCTTTTTCCAATTCCTTAGATGTCATTTCACTAGGGACAGCAGGACTATCATCAGGATGCATCTCTACTTTATGAAACATCCTTCTTTGCTTTTCTATCAGAAGATCTTCATCTGTTAGGGCATCATCACAAGAGAGAAGCAATTCTTCCACATCCTCAGGCTCAATTTTCAATTCTAATTCCCTTGCTATTTCCACATTTGTGGTGACTTCCTCAGTGGATTCTCAAAGTCTTTAAAATCATCCATAAGTTCAGGAATCAGTTTCTTCCATACACTTTTCAGTGTAGTTCCTTTAACTTCCTCCTACAAATCCCTAATATTTTTAATACCATCCAAAATTGTGAAACCTTTTCAAAATGCTTTTAATTTATTTTGTCTAAACCCAAATACTGTATCACTGTCTAATGTATTTATAGCCTTAGTGAAAGGTCTTCCTAGGTAATAGGATTTAAACCCTGCAAATACAACTTCATTGGCTGCAGCAATGAAATTGTATTTGCAGGCATAAAAATAACATCCTAGGTAGCAAGTTGGTAGACAGCAACCACCCAGGGAGGTACTTCTGTCCTACCAAGTGAGTGTGAAATGGAAACCTGTAATTGTTTTACATGATGGTAAGATTGCTGGTGTCTCTTTTTTCTGTCTCATAAACATGCAGGATATCAGGTATATATTGCTACTGACACTCAGGCCACACTATACAGGCATGTCCACACACTCATCTGGATTTTCTTCTATTTTCTTAATGGTTCTTGTTCTTCTATATTTCCTCTTATCTCCATAGGAAAGTGGAAAAAAATTCTTCCTCCATAAGCCATGTGTGTCTTAAGAGGCGACTAAAATGATGGAAGCAGGGGACTAGTAACCCCTTCTCCTGTATAAATTATTAAATTTAAAAAGAGAAACTTTTGTTTTTCTTTTTGGGTCACCCTACTTCAATGGTATATGACCAATTCGTTGTAAACAAAAAACATTTATCTCCTAGAGTGGCCAGGGGCATAGTCTGCAATAAGTAAAATATTAAAAGGAATGTTCTGTTTCTTATAATAAGCTTCAACTGTAGGTTTAAATTATAATTATTATTATAATCAAAAGAAGTGCTAAACCACAAGGGTTATACAGAGTGGCAGGGCACGACAGGATGCAGGGAGAATGGATTGTAAGAGGGAGATGGATGATTAGTAGGGTATGGAGTGCAGCAGGGCAGTGGATAGTGCAGGGATAGAGGGTAGCAAGAGATCGAGGTAGAAGGGACTGAGGGAGGTGCTAAAGGTATAATCTTCAGAGTTTGTGTAGTAAGTCAGTTTCTGTCAAAAAGTCAACGAGAGTCGGGATTAAAGGAAGGTCCATCAGCAAGAAGGAAGGTAAAGAAAGGGCCGCAGAGCGAAGATGCCGTTGGAGGTAAATCCTGCGTGCTCATTGATATAGTGGGCAATCCAACAGAATATGTCGAACAGACACTGGAACCTGACAGTGCTTACAGAGAGGGGCAGGGAGCCTCTCCATGAGATACCCGTGAGTAAGACGAGCGTGGCCGATGCGAAGACAGGAGAGTGTAGTCTCCCAACCTCGACATTGGTGATAAGAAGAAGGCCAGAAACCTATCCTCGGTTTAAGAGAATGAAGTTTGTTATTTAGCAGGTCAGACCAGCGTTGTTGCCAACGGGTGCAAAGGTGGGTAGCAATGACCACAAAATAGTCCGTAAAAGGAACACCTCTATAGGAAACTGGAAGGTCATGTACTGCTGACCGCGCAGCAGTGTCTGCCTGTTCATTGCCCTGTACGTCAACATGACCAGGGACCCAACAAAAAACAATATCTTTGTGCTTGCTAGAGATACGGCGTAACCAAAGTTGGATACGAAGAACTAGGGGGTGAGGTGTATCAATTTTACAGATAGCCTGTAAAGCACTAAGGGAGTCTGAAACGACCACAAATGGTGACACAGGCATAGATGCAATATGGATAAGTGCCACAAGAATGGCATACAATTCAGCCGTAAATATGCTAGCCGAGGGTAATAGATGCCCTCGCACGACGCTGTCCGGAAACACTGCTGCGAATCCGATGCCGTCAGATGACTTTGAACCATCGGTGTATACTGCGATGGCATGGGAATGAGAACGGAAGTGGTCTAGAAAAAAAGAGCGAGAAGCCGCCGTAGGTAGTTGGGCTTTCGCAAGGTAGAGGAATAGAACAGACACGGACAGCAGGAACTTCCCAAGGGGGTAGGGAAAGGGAGATGTCACATGAACGTATAAAGGTGGTAGCTGAAGGGAAGACAAGAGTGAATGTAGACGAAGGGAAAAGGGACGAAGTAAACAGGGGCGACGGACAAATAAAGAGCGCCTACTAACATCTGTGACAATCCTATACATGGAAGGATTGCGGAGGTCATGGGAGCGAACATAATAGCGAATGCAATGTGCATCACGACGATCGGACAAGGATGGAATGTTCGCTTCTACATAGAGGCTCTCAACCGGGGAAGAACGAAATGCACCAAGGCATAAACGCAATCCCTGGTGATGTATGGGATTAAGGCTAGAAAGAGTAGCAGTGGAGGCCGCCGAATATATCTGGTCACCATAATCGAGTTTCGATAAAATTAGGGCTGAATGCAGGCGGAGGAGAGTGCTACGATCAGCCCCCATGAAAGATGTGCGAGGGTTTTTAGGAGGTTCAGCCGGCTATGACAAGTTGCCTTCAGAGAGGTAATGTGAGGTTTCCAGGACAATCGACGGTCAAACAGGAGGCCGAGAAACCTGACTGTATCACGTTCTGGGATACGTGAGCCGTATAGGTACAACGGATGATCAGAGACCACTGAACGTCTAGTAAACGTAATTTGATGAGTTTTGCCACTAGAAAATTTAAACCCGTGCGTGGTGGCCCAATCGGAAACCCGGTTGACGGCATGCTGGAGGGAAACTGCAATGAGGTGGCAGTCAGCACCCGCACAAGCTATAGCAAAGTCATCCACATAAAGCGACGACCAAATATTTGATGGGAGAACAGATGCCAGATTATTTATAGCAAGCAGAAAGAGTGTTGTGCTCAGAACACAACCTTGGGGGACACCTTCAGCTTGGACAAATTCCGGGGAAAGCTCATTACCAACTCGGACACGGAAATGTCTTTCAGTTAAGAAGGCCTTAGGGAAAATGGTAGTTTGCCTCAGAGGCCTAAGGAGTGGGCCTGGGCCAAGATATTATACCTCCACGTTGTGTCATAAGCCTTCTCCAGGTCGAAAAAGATGGCGATAACCGAGTGGTTATTAGCAAAGGCATTTCGAATATACGTATCCAAGCGCAGTAAGGGGTCAATGGCAGAACGGCCCTTACGAAAGCCATATTGACTAGTGGAGAGACTATTGTGTGTCTCTAAATACCACATCAAACGTCTATTAACTAGACGTTCCATCACCTTGCAAACTGCACTGGTAAGAGCGATGGGACGGTAGTGGGAAGTATCACGTCCCGTAGTACCCGGTTTGCGAAAAGGAGAACAATAGCAGACTTCCACAGCTGGGGAAGAACTCCTTGCGACCATATAAGATTAAAGAGTCGTAAGAGGACAGTAAGAGCAGACTGATGTAAATGCTGTAGCATACGGATATGTATGCCGTCTGGCCCAGCTGCCGATGATCGGCAAGCAGAGAGTGTTGCCTCCAGTTCTTGAAGGGTAAAAGGCACATTATAAGATTCTTCTCTGAGAGAAGAAAAATCTAAGGGCTTTAACTCGCTGGCAGACTTAGAAGAAAGGAACGAGGGGCATAGATGGAGCCCCTGAGAAATGCGGACCAGATGATTACCAATTTCAGTGGCAACGGCAAGAGGGTGTGCTATATCGACACCGGCAACCTGAAGAACAGGAGCAGGGTCGGGGGAGAATTTACCACTCAATTTCCGCACTTTCTTCCAGACTGCACTCATTGAGGAAGCCGAAGTGACAGTAGAAACGTAATCTCGCCAGCAAGTGCGTTTAGCGTCACGTATGACACGGCGAGCAATTGCTCTCTTCTGCTTAAAATCAAGGAGTCTCTCTGTGGTTCTGTTATACCGATACCTGCCCCACGCAGCGCGTTTCAAACGTACTGCCCGAGCACAAGCAGGAGACCACCAAGGCACGCACTTCTGAGAATGCTTGCCCGAGGTTTGGGGGATAGAATGTGAAGCTGCTGTGAAGACGGAGGACGAAAAGAGATGTAAAACCTCATCAATGGAGGACGAGGAAGGAACCTCATGAAAGGCAGTAAGATGTGCGTAAAGGTCCCATTTTGCCCGGTCAAATTGCCAGCGTGGGCTACGAGGAGGTGGAAAATACGAAGGGGACTTAAGGATGATTGGGAAATGATCGCTGTCATGTAAGTCCGGGAGGACAGACCAGGTGAAGTCAAGGACAGTTGAGGAAGAGCAGATGGAGAGATCGATGCAGGAGAAAGAATGAGTTCGAGGATCAAAATGGGTAGGAGTACCCGTATTTAAAACATGGAGGGGGAGAGAAGCAAGAAATGCCTCCAACTGAATGCCACGGGAGTCACAGTGCGACCCTCCCCAGAGAAAATGATGTGCGTTAAAATCGCCAAGTAATAGAAGGGGTGGCGGCAAGGAAGAAACCAGAAAATCAACATCTGGAATAGACAATGCCCGCGAAGGGAAAGATATAAAGAACAGAGTGTATACCACTTAATCAAGTGGATACGGGCTGCGGTGTAATGTAGAGAAGAATGAACAGAGCTCACGGTATGGAACACCAGTGTGTATAAGAAGAGCACTTTCGTTAAAGGTTCCATCGGAAAAAGGATCCGATGAATACAACAAATCATAGCCTGAAAAGGGCCGGATAACAGCGGATTGTAATTTGGGTTCTTGCAAACAGACCCCAACAGGGTAAAACTGGGAGAGCAACACCTGAAGCTCACCCCGGTTACCCCTGAGGCCTGGATATTCCACTGCAAATAAGCCATGATTTATAGAGAGAAAGATAGAAGTCGAGTTAGAGGTATCTATGGACTAGTTTTAGAAAAGTCCATGTGTGGAGGCAGCGGAAGACTTGTAATCAGAGAAGGAGTGGGACGCGAAGGAAGGAGGGGCGTAGACAGAGAGAGAGAGGAGGAGGAACCGAAGGTGGAGCGGTGTCCATCAACATTCCATACTCTGCAATAAATTCTGCGATAGCTTCCAGATTTTCGGACTACATTAGAAATGGAAGGAGAGTGAGCAACCATCGGGGAGACTATAGACTGTACTAAAGTAAAGGGTAAGGGGGATAGAAGAGGAAACTGTCGAAGAGGCTTGGGAGGGACAGGAGTGGAAGTGGCCTGGGGAGGGACAGTCAAGGAAGGAACTTGGGAGGGACAAGTGGTGAAGATATTGTACGAGGAGGAGGATGAACCTCCACACACCTTACAGAACAAGTCGGAGGCGAAGAACCCGGCAATGGGGATTTTTTGCCAGACTTATGAGAAGAAGGGGGGCACTGAGACTTAGGTGGTGGATGAGGGCGTGTAGACACAGAACTGTGCGAGTGAGTAGAGGAAGGGGTGTGGACAGTATGGGATGCCAAGGTAGGGACCTCGGAGCCAAGAACAGCAAAAGGATTCGAGACAGGGGTGACTGAGGATGCTGTAACCACAGAAGAAGCCGTGGAAGTTGGGACCCCAGAAGTGGGGCGACATTTAGCAATGCGAGAATAGGAAACACAGGGAAGTCTCCCTTGAAGGCGTAGATGAGAGACGGCCATAGCATATGAGAAGCCTTCCGCCTTTGAGACCGTATTTCCGCTCATTCAGGTAAACCCGGCCCATGGCGGGCTCAGAATAGATACTCGAAACTCTTCAAAGGTACTTTATAGCATTCTGGACCGTGATGATGCAAGTGCCGCTTTTTAGAGCATGAATTGAGATATCTTTACCTACATGGCATAGGAGAGCTTTACCAATACAGTGGACCCCGAGTTTCGTAAGGTTCTTATTTCGTAAAAATCGTGTTTCGTAGCTTTTTCGATTTCATGAATCGTAAATTGGCTCGTGTTTCGTAACGTATTAGACCTGCCCGCCTGCTCCGCGCCTGCGCAGGACGCCCGCCAGTGAAGCGTGGACTGAACAAAAACAAAGAAAAGTGTGCCTAAGTACAGTGGGCCCGGATTTCGTACTGCTCCCAACTCGAACAATTATGTAAGTGTATTTTTGTAAGTGCTTTTGTAAGTATATTTTTTGGGGTCTAAGCAGACTAATCTAATTTACATTATTCCTTATGGGAACAAATTCGTTCGGTAACAGCACTCGAACAGCATTCTGGAACGAATTATGGCCGATAACCGGGGGTCCACTGTACTTAATTTCATCTTGTGGGAAAAAGCCTTAAGAGTACTATAAAACAGTGTGTGATGAGGAAGGAAGGCCTGAACAAGAATGTGTTTAGCACAGGTTGGTTCCACAAGTTCAAGTTGCATATTAGGTTGAATAATATAGTGGACCCCCTGTTTTCGTAATTTATTCATTCCAGAATGCTGTTCAAGTGCCATTACCAAACGAATTTATTCCCATAAGGAATAATGTAAATTAGACTAGTCCTTTTAGACCCCCAAAAATACACTTACAAAAGCACTTACAAAAATACACTTACATAATTGTTTGAGTTTAGAGCATAAAGAACACCGGGGGTCCACTGTATTAAGTTTTCTGGTGAAAGTGCATCAGCTGATCACACAGCAAGTAATTTTCCTGTTGAATTGCATTAAATAATTTCTGAGGGTGGCTAGGAGCCACAGCAAGTGTTTAATGCTGATGAGACAAGTGTGTATTGGAAGAAAATGTCAACAAGAACTTACATCAGTCAGCAAGAGAAAAGTGCACCGGGATTTAAGATAGCAAAGTTACTTCAGCTTGCTTCTTTGCGGTAATGCATCATGCAATTTTAAGCGTAAACCATGGTTATTTACTGCTCCAAGAGTCCTGGTGCTTTGAAAGGTGTAAATAAAACCACCTTACCAGTAATTTGGAGGTCAAGCCAGTCAGCATGGATGAGGAGAATTATTTATCTGACAGCAAGAACCTTGCATTCAAGGTTCTCTTCATGTTTGATAATTTCAGTACTTATCCAGAAGCTTTGTTGGATGTACACACACTGTAAAAGTTGTATTTTGACCTCAAATACAACATCTTTAAAACAACCCCTGTATCATGGAGTTATTAGGTCATTCAAGTATAACTATCACATGAAAAGTGATGCAAAAAACTTGTTGTAGCAATGGACACTAAGCCCTTGTAGTACCAAACTTTTGGCATAAATTTAACATTGTAGATGCCATCAGCTATGTTAAAAATAAATGGAATGAAGTGCCCCAATCAACATTAAATGCACCCTTGGGAAAGTTGTGGTGTAGTGTGGTGAATACTTCCACAGGTTTTCCTCCTCACTTGAGAACAGATACAGTAAATAATTCAGCTGGCAGGAAATTACCAGGTGATGACTTTGAAGATATGCAGGAAGATGATGTGAATGAGCCTTAGATGATGACCAAGACAAAAATCCAGAGGAAATGCTGGCAGAGCTCAATGCACATCTAGATACAAGGGGGGCAGATAACAGAGGAAGATAAAGAGAAATCTAAAAAAAACAGTTAACATTGCAACAAGTATGTGAGCAGTTCCATGTTGCTGCTAAACTAGCAGTTTTTTTTACTAAAAACCCCCCCTAACAGATCTAGAACAACTGTTAAAACATTTTTGAGCAGATGATGATGCCTTACCATCAGCTGCAGGGAAAAAAGAGACCAGAGATACATTCAAAATTTTTCACTACAGTACAACCATCAACTTTAGTGCCAGGCCTCAACCATCCACCCAGGTGATAATCCACAACCATCCAGCTCAGCCCGAGAGCCACAGTTTCCCCCTTTTCCCCTCTGTTCAAATACCAGCAACCACAATTAAAGGAAGAAATATTATTTATGCTTTTTGTATCCTTAGGCAATGCATTAAACATAATACATCTCGACAACCAACTACAATTACATTATTATTTTTATTTGTTTAAAATTTTGGGGGACCTAAAAAAAAGGTTGCTTGCCATTATGGGAGGAGGGTTCAAGGAATGTAACTATTTTTCCTATATGGTCTTTAATTGGGAAAATTTGTCTTAGACCCCCTTTTCAACAACATAACTACGTCAAAATTTTTGGTTAACTGAATTTGGTGCCTGATTCACTTAATGTTCACTATAAGAAGTGGTTTCACCCTTTTTCCCTTTTCCCTCTAAAAATTTTTTTAAAATTTTTAAACTTGATTTTTCTATGATGTGAATATTTTTTTATTATGGATACCTCCTTGTCTTCTGAACTCCTACAAAATAACTGACAGGTTGTTACAAATTTTATAAATAGTAAAAGATGATCAGATCAAAGCAAGTTTTTTCCATGGATAACTGTTAAATATATATGATCACCTGACACAAACAGTGGTCCCCGCCGGGGATCTCCAAACCTTTAAAATTTATGTAAGGTTTTTTCATTGTTGCAAGTGTTTTTTTGGGGGTCTAAAAAAAGGGCTAACCTACGTGACATTATTTCAAGGAAGAAATTTTTGGAAGGACCCCCCAAAATTCGGGGAAAAAAATTTTTTTGGGAAAAACCGGGGGCCACTGTACAGTGGTACCCCGATTACATGGCCCCCAAAATCGCCCCTTTTTTGTAAGTTTTTTTTTTAAATGTTTTTTTAAGTATATTTTTGGGGGTGAAAAAAGGGCTAGTCTATTTTACATTTTTCCCCTTTTGGGGATAAATTTGTTTGGTAATGGCACTTGAACAGCATTCTAACAAAAAAAACGTAACCCCGAGGTACCACTGTATATTGTATATACTTTGTAAAATTTTTTTTAAGAAACCCAATTTTGGCAAAAAAAAATTTTTTTTAATAAATGTCCTGAACTGTACAGAAACGTCTTTTCCACATCTTGTCAGCATCACCATACCATTTATTTTCACTATGTACTATTTTTTCTTTCTAAAAAAACATACAATTAATTTTCCCTTTTACACCACTAAGAACAATTTTTAAAAAAAAGGGGAAATACCATTTCTTCCCCATCTGGTCTTTCCCCCAAAAATTTAAAAACATTTCAGTAAACTTATCCTATGTTGTTTTTTGCTTGCCCTGTAATTGCCCCTTCATCTAAACGCCCAAAATTTCACCACCCCTTTTTAAAAATTTTTTTGGGTGATTCTATTTTTAGGATATCCTTTTTTTGATCTGCCCTTTTTACCTCACTTCATTTGAACTAATTTGGGGTTTTAAAAAATTTAATAACATTAAATATCAAGGGCAGTGCTCAAATGTGCTGAATTTGGGAATTTAAAGGGTTTTGTACCCCCCGAGTTTGCATTTTTATGGGGTTTTTTGCTTGTACTAAGTATGTACAGTGCTTATCATTAAAGTATCACCCCCCCCTTTTTAAAATAGGTCCTCTTTATTTTTTAAGGCACCCCCAACCATCTGGGAGGTTAAGGGGGAAAAATTTTCCCCCCACCCCCTGGGGAAAGGGATCCTTCAGCCGGGGGGGGGTGACACCCTTTTTTCCCAGTAGATCTCTATCACAGCCCAGGGGCTCAATGGGGTTTGGGCTGGGGTTTTTTAGTCATCAAAAAAAAATAACTAAGGGGGCAAAAAAACCCCTTTTTTAAAAAAGGTTTCATGGTGTGGTAATGAGTATTGTCTTACATGCAAACCCCTTTTTACCATAAGGGGATGAAAGATTCAGGCAAATGATCACAGAGCAATTATAATTGTAAGTACAAAATTTAAAAATTTGGGGAGTTTTTTTTTTAAGCCTTGGGGTTTCTTCTGGGGTGGGTAACATCACTTTACTATTTCTTCCCATTGATGGCCTGTCTTGTGTAATCCAATGATCTGTGCAATTTACCCCTTTCCCCCATATTAAACCAACTTGGCCCTCAAGAACATACAGACAAATCCATCCAAAGAAAGTCTAGGTGTCCTGTAGTTGGTTGGTAGCATACTCACTCACATACTGAATGTCCGGGGTTTGATCCCTGGCTGGGGGGGAAACGGGACATGTTTCCTTACACCTGCGCCCTGTTCCCCTAAAAGTAAGTAGATCCTGGGGTTATCTGTCTGTTGGGGTCACATCCGGGGGTGAATCCTTAGAAAGCTGGGCTTAAATCAGAGGTAGGATAACAGCCTTACCTGTAAAATCTAATTTTAAAAAAAAAAAAAAGCATTGGGAAATTGGGAAATATGTGTGCCCACTAAAGTTGAGGCCAGCATAACTTTTTGTCTTGCTGAAAAACAACCAGGGAGGGATTATTTGGACATTGTAAGCCTGGTGTAGCTCTGAGGTATCTTTAAAAGATGCTAGGTCCCTTTCCACTAGGATATATTAATGACAAGCACTGATAGAGTTTGCCCCTACAGATGGAAAATGATCTGGTACTGAACTAAAGTACTGTACCCCAATTGCACCTGGTTCAGATATTTGATCTTGCATTGGGGTTATTTCCCTTTGTTTGGGATGGTGTGCCTGTTTTTGTACCTCAGACATGGCACCGGTCTATTTTTGGCCCAAAAGGAACGTGTCACAGACACTTTCCCCCTGCAATGTAGCAAAGATTCTTTGCTTTTAGTGATGTTTTCCCTTTTGCCTTTTTCCCCCAACAGTAATGTTCCCTGTTTGTTCATCCCGTAATTGTTTGGTTTTTGCTTCTTTCTCTCTCAACAGTGCATTCCATACAGTTTGGGCCCGTTTGGGGTGGTTTAGCCTTGAAAATTCCAATGCTACTTCCATTATTCTTTATCTCAGGATATTTAGAGTATAATACTGATCTTCCCCAATTAAAATCAAATTTTCTTTTCCCAAAGCTGTGCTTGTTGCTAATCCTAGAAACAATGTCATGAGGACCCCTTCAGAGCAGGCACTATACTTCCCCCCTTTAGAACTCAAATTCAGGTAACTAATTTTTTTGGGAAACCCCTTTAAATAGAACAGCGATCACATTCCAACAGCAAAAAAAAAATTTTTTGTCCCCTTTTATCAAACATGCTCACATGAATGCTGGGCAAGCACCTACCACCAAAACCACCATCACGCCCTCCTTCCAACTCTTTTTTTAATGCCCCTTCACCTTCAATCCATTCCGGGGAAATTATATCCTCTTAGCCTATTCTGCTCTATCCTTTCTTAATGACCAATCATCCAACAACCCCCCTCTGGCAAATGGTATGGTGATACTGACTGACTGTGGATACAATTTATCTACAGTTCAAGATATTTACATAACATCTTTCAGTTGACAAATACTTATGCCTCACCCCAAGCATAAAAAAAAAAAAAACTTCAGAAAAACCAAAGGCATCCTCAGAAGCTCAAAAAAGGCAGAAAATTTTTTTTTATCTCCTCTTTACCAGCCCAAGCCGCAAAACTCTCGGGTTTTTCCCAAAAAACATGCAAACCTGAGACTCCTCAGATATCAGCAGCATTCCTTCAATTTTTTGGGGATAACACTTCAACAACTAAAAGCTTCCGAAAAAAGTAGCAATTTCCAACAATTTTAAGTCACGATAATGAATATAATGGTTAAAATTGTTTGTTAGCTCTACTTTTCAGTATACACCATGTCAAACAGGTTCCAACAGGCTTGGGAGTATGCTTCCCCAAATTGGGCTCATTGCCCTTCATTATTGTTCTGCAGTCATAGGCGGTGGTTGTGCTGTGCAAGTTTAAATTTTGAGGTGAAAAGGGAGGTGATTTTCTTAGCCAAACACTTTTTTAAAATTATAATAAAAATTCACTGAGGTTTTTATATGTATGTGACTGTCAGCAGCAGTTCAATGATTTCTTCAAAAGGGAAAGGGGATTTAAGTAGGGCCCCATTATAGAAGGTTAGGTTCCAGGCTACTGCCGGAAAACAGAATGCCATTTTTTAAACTTTATACAAAATGCCAGACAAGTTTTCACTAACAAATATTAAGTTAGCAAAGAACTAGGAATGAAAAACAATAAAAAAAAAATAAAAACAGTACACCCCTTATTATCTTAAAATATTTGTAGTCCTAATGTAGGGTGAGAGGTGAGTTTTTTTTGTAGAAAGTCAGGTTTGGGATATGATGTCAGCCAGGTCAGCCCACCCCCCCCCACCCACACGTAATATACTGCGAAATTTTAAATTTAAAGCACCCCAGAGAATAAAAACATATACATACATTCATTAATTACCTTAAAAAAATTTGTAGTCTTAATGTAGAGCAAGAGGTGAGTTTTTTTTGTAGGAAGCCGGTTTGGGAAGTTTGGGAGCCAGCCAGGGGGAGCCCCCCCTGACCCACAACACCCCACCCCACCACACGTAATGTAAAAAACCGGGTGAAATTTTTGGGTTTTTGTCACTTACATTGTGTCGGTCCAGTTGATTCAAGAATAAATAAAGAGAAACACTCCATTC
Source organism: Cherax destructor (assembly GCA_009830355.1). Classification (NCBI taxonomy): domain Eukaryota; kingdom Metazoa; phylum Arthropoda; class Malacostraca; order Decapoda; family Parastacidae; genus Cherax; species Cherax destructor. Next base: position 1,150 of record WNWK01033434.1, on the reverse strand, counting down.
TCCTTTAACACCATTTTTAGAAGAAATGCGTCTGAGTGAAGGCATACAAAGGAATAATTTTCTAGTTACCCCAAATAATATTATAGTGACACATTTTTTTGATTTTGGGACTACAAGTCACCTGGCTACCACAAGTCCTAGAAGTCCTAAAAGTCGCCTGGGTCCCACATCTCATTTATGTTAATTTATTCTTTTGGGGGGGTATTTATCATGTTTATGTTACTTAGCATGTTTATTATATAATTTTGAAAAAAAATCATAGATGGATTAATGGAAATGTTTAAATTTAAATAATATACAACGTATTACTATTATTAAATATGGCCAAGGAGGATATTCTTAATGATTTTTGTGTACCTACCCGCACAGTATGTAAGTACATTTAGGTACAGGTACACATAATAAAATTATCAGAGTACATATAAAAAAATGAATAACTTTAATAAAACACTTGAAATTTTGTAGTTTCCAGACATAATAGAGAGATGTGCTACAGAGAATGTAAACAAACCGTGGGAAGCCGTATTAGAAAGACTGCCCGCCGTATAGCAAGTTTTGTCATTTGAAACGTCGAAAGAGGAACACCGTAAAGGGAAAAAGTCGAAAACGGGTCCTACTGTAGTGGCCCCAACAATATTAACCCCTTTAACCAAACAAAAATCATTTTTTCCCTAGCTCTGACCTTGATTTTCTCCGTAAGAAAACATGTAAAAAAACCCTAGATCTAAGTTCGGAGCTTTTTACCAAAAAATGTAGATCTACGTTTGGACAGTTAACGGTTAATGATCTGATGGAAGCTTGGGATCGACCGAACCCAGTCACTGGGGGCGTTCATAGATTTATCAAAAAAAGTCTGAAAAATGTCTTGCTGCATAACAGCAATAGTAAAACCCTCAGTTCCTGTAGGCTATGCACCATATAGAAAAAACTTATGAGAATAAAAGATAGTTTCAATGATGAAAAATGAAGAACATCAAAGGAAGCTCTGGGTGACTTTAAAAGGGTTTTTGTTTGATGGGCTTGGGGGGATACACCAAGTAAGTGGACCCCACTAACTAAAGGATCATATAACAAAAATTGTTAACGAAAGCTTTTTTTTTTCCTGACGAAAATGGGCCATGTAGCAAAACTTTTGACCTGTCCGCCTGCT